>QVOA01013096.1:0-57435 GCA_014825685.1 Pseudomyrmex cubaensis
TCTACGCATAGTATTATATATAATCACTAGCTGTCAACTATCTCTGTTTCAACAAAACAATTAAAATAATTAGAATAAAACACATTTATAATATTAGAATAAAACACATTTAAAATATGAACATTGTTTATTGCTTTGTAATTTTCACAATTTTTCATGGTTAAAAATCCTATTGTTTTTCAATTTGTTTTGTTAAGAAACAAATAGTCATGGATTACAAAAATAATAGTAAAATAAAATAAAAAATAACGTTTGCGCAAATTGAATTAAATTCTTATACAAAGATTTTTTTGTTTGACAATGTGTTATTTGTTCACGCAAGAAATGTGTAACATTCTTTCGTGAAATCGTGAAACATCTCTCACAATACTTACGACATTACGTAATTATAGAAAGTTATATCTTATACGAAAAGTTAATCAGCCTTTGAAATGAAAAGAAATAAAAATGATCAGCCTTTTATTCAAACTAGGAGAAAACGTTTTTTATATTTAGATAAATATTATATATATTACATATAATTATATATAATCATATATATGAAGAGATGATTTTATTTATGATTGTATTTAATTTATAATTATACCAAATATATGATTGATCCATATAAAAACTTTATTCTTCCGGATAAATAAAAGAAAGATTATTTAATATTGTTTTATTATGTTTTTAAATGTTTGAAACAAACACAAGCAGACATGACACGTAAAAAAAGAACCGAACAGGAAAGAAAAACGTGCTTATTTTAAATTAGAATTAGAACGAACTAAGAACGAATCTATATTTTATCAATTATTGAGTGTGATTTTCAATTTTCATTCCAAACAACAATTGTTTTACGCGAAATTGTTGACGTCAAAACTTAAACAAATAATGAGATATAATTATCGTGTTTCCTGCGTGCACTTTGTTACAGTTTATAGTACGCTCAAACAGAATAACTATATTGCGTGCGAGAAATGTCATTAGTTTTTCGATAACAACTTTAATAACAGCTTTAGTAAATTACTTAAGTTCATCATAATATATATATATATATGTATATATCTTTGACGTAATTCTCTTCAGCATTTAACTGCTTGTTTTCCTTTTGCTTTACTGAGTAATCGTTACTGTTAATACTCCTCTTGCAATGAGAACAAACACGAGCTCTGTTCGTTTGAATTGATCGAATAAAAAGTCAATAATATTCTCAGCATGCATGTTTATTTGCGATTAGATAAGATTAGCAATATTCTACGGTCAATACAATCATTAAAATTTTTGACACTTAGTACGTCTAATACGCGTTATTCAAATAAATTGACATAAAGTGTTGCGAACTGATCATCATTAGTTTTTTTTTTTGATCAGGGCAACTTACGCGCAATTTGCAATTATATGAGACGTATGGAAATAAATTTTTTTGTCATATTTGCGTTCAATCTTAATAATTCAATTTTTAACATCTCGTTTTTTATGTTTGCGAGCTTATGTATTAATTAAGTACGGATTAATTGGATAAAAGAGAGAAAGAGGGAGAGACAGACAGACTCTTAGGTAAGAAACGTCTTATTGTAAGAACATTCCATTTAGAACAAAGAAAAAGATTATTCTCATTAAATCTAGATAAGAGCGTCGAATAAATAACCATCAGTTTCCGTGGGATATGCACTTTATTATCTCTATTAGACTTGGAACGCTAATGAGTCATCCGTATTCGAACAAAGAATTATCTTTTAAAGCTACCTTTGCCCCTGTACAAAGCGTATACACGTATACGTTAATCGCTTACATATATATCGTAATAAACTGCGATATCTTGTGACACACGTAATGCACAAATCGATATGTATCATATCTATATATTTATGCATTAATAATAAAAACAGTAATATGCTATCTCAATGAAACTGTCTCAATGATTTGCGTCAAACAACACGACGGTGATGTTTTGCGACTTAAAAGCGTGTGCGACTTTGTTGGAATTCTTTGTTCCAGATTACGCATATACGAAAAGCAACAGATGAGCAAACGAGCACAATAATTCCTATTCGCTTATCGGGTTTCGCACAAAGCACCGCGTAACACGATGGAAGTGTTGATGCACGAGGCGAGCAGTCAGAATCAGGAAGAGACAACAAATGCCGCGCCGGTCCGTGGCGTCGATTCCAAATTCGCGTGCAAGGAAACACAAGAGAACGATTATGTTGCGCGTAACGACGTTAAGGAATCGATCGACATCATCTTCGAGGACATTACGTACACCGTGCGGATCGGCTATAAAAGAAGTAAATTTTTCATCATCAACAAACTCTTTGCGTTTCTGTAAAACAAGCTATATAACTGCGTACATATATTATCGTTGAAATATGTGCATTTTTAAGTATTCTATTCACGCATATCTGAGATCCATAATCTCAACATGGTTTTAACGCAATTAAATCTTCTTGACCGCAGAAGAAAAAGAAATCTTGCATAAGATCAACGGAAGGCTTCCCGGTAAACGATTGATTGCCTTGATGGGACCGTCCGGCGCTGGGAAATCGACATTGCTCAATGTCTTGTCTGGATTTCGTGAAACCGGAGTAAACGGTTCTGTACTTATCAATGGCCGTGTTCGATGTCTTAATAACTTTCGAAAGTAAGCAAAGTCTTCTTGTTAAAAAAGATTTCGAAATCATCATCATTGTGCCCACGTAGCATGGTTGGTAGCACAAACGTTTCCTTAACGTGTTTTTTTGAGAAAAACACGTTACAGAAACACGTTTGTGCTACTCACCACGCTATGTGTGCGTGTGCGATTTGTTGGACATGCATATCTCGTGCTTTAATATATGTTAAATATAATTCTGTTGGAACAGATTGAGCGCGTACATTACACAAGACGATCGGCTTGAACCCTTGCTCACTGTGATCGAAAATATGAGAATCGCCACGGATTTAAAACTGCCATCGAACACGCCGCAACACGAAAAGGAAATGATCGTACGTAAAAAGATTAAAAATGCGAAATCATTGTTGGGACAGAGACACGTTCATCATTGACAGATGTACATTAAATATAACGATTATTATAAAATCATTATAAGTTATAAAATTATAAAATTTTTATTATAAAATTATTATAACATATAAATGTATCTGCTCAAACGTGTGCAGAAGTATTTTTGTTTGTTACTAAATTATTTTTCTGTGTTAAATTCAATGTTTTCTGTAAGAAAAAATGACCGCGATTCTCTTGTCAGCTTAGATATTTTAATTGTGCACAATATTTTTCAGATAGAAAATATTCTTTCGACACTCGGCTTGTACGAACACATGCACACACGATCCGGCAGATTAAGCGGCGGTCAGAAAAAACGTTTATCTATCGCATTAGAATTGGTTAACAATCCTACGGTGATGTTTCTTGATGAGCCTACAACGTAAGTATATTTTTCTTATCGGTGATGTTTCAGTAATATTATTTCGTTGGTTTTGTATTCTCATTACAAAGAGGAATTTGAAGGGAGAGAGAAACAGAAATTCACAATAGACATATCTCTATGATTTTGCGAACTAAAGTGATATCTGCAATAGTTTTTGTTATTGCAAAACACGAGCAAACATTTTGCAAAAAATCGCATATTCTTTCAAACGGCTGACAATGTGTCAATAGTTGGTATATAACATTATTAGTTTTGTGTTATTACATATCATTACTTCTGTATATAGCGGACTAGATAGTTCATCTTGCATGCAAGTTGTAAAATTGCTAAAACTATTAGCGCGACAAGGGAAAACCATAATTTGTACTATACATCAGCCTAGCGCGACCTTGTTTCAACAATTTGACGAGGTGAGTGAAACTATCAATTGCAAAACTGATCGAAATATCTATTATTAAATGTATGTAAATGTATGTATCGCAATTGTGTACATGCGATGGTTATTACACATTCAAAATGTTGCAGGTATACGTACTAACAAAAGGAGAATGTCTGTATCAAGGTGCAACAAGTAAATTATTACCATATCTGGAGACCTTGAAAATACCGTGTCCTATGTATCACAATCCTGCAGATTACATAATAGAACTTGCTTCTGGGGAATACGGTGAGGAAAAGGTCAACATGTTAATAAATGGATCGCTAAACGGAAAAAATTTACAGTGGTTCGAAAATCCAGAGACTCTGATGGACGCAAAAAGTTTGAGAGGTATAGAAATTAAATAAATAACTTATCTCTGATAGTTATGATACACATAGATACGCAATATGATCAGTATAATTTGATATTTGATCGGTTCTTTCAGCGGCAAATCCTTTGAAGCAGGATAGTTTAAAAAATAACAATGACTTACACGCAACAAATCTCGCTCATCAAATTAAAGTTCTGTTGAAAAGAAACTACATAATAGCCAAACGAGATATGGTATGGATACATATATTTCTTTCTACGCGTTTATATAGTATGTTTTCGCGTTATATTGGAGTGTGTATATTTCGCTGCATTTTAGACCACGACACATTTGCGCATCGCAGCTAACGTACTCGTCGGTTTTATGCTCGGACTCGTTTTTCAAAACTCCGGCGCTGATGGGTCGCGCGTATTAAACAACTACAATCTTCTTTTCTCCATCCTCATACATCATATGATGACATCAATGATGCTCGCTATTGTGACTTGTAAGAGATAATTAGTTTAATGAATCTTCGAATGTTGTTTTTTTTTTCAACAATCGCAAATTTATCTACATCAAAATGTCATGTCCTATTTGCAGTTCCAACACAAATATCGATTGTTCTGAAGGAACATTTCAATAGGTGGTACAACTTGAAATCATTCTACATAGCGTTGACCGTGATCGACATACCAATCTCGATATTAAGCTGCATACTGTTTTCCTCAATTGTTTATTTCATGTCGACGCAACCGTTGGAGATTGTGCGATTCTCAATGTTTTTATCAATTAGCATGTTAATCATATTGTTAGGGCAAGGTACTGGTCTCATGATTGGTGCTGTATGCAATGTTGTAGTAAGTATAAATAAAAATCATATATAGGTATATACATAAATTTATAATATTTATAATATTCCTAATTTTATCATAATAATAATTATAATTAAAAACATATAATAAAATTTATGAATATAAATTCATTATAATTATTGTTAAGATGAACAGCGATTGCGGCTGCTCGTTAAAGATTATTCTTTTTACGATTTCTTTTTTATTCTATCTTAGAATTATGCAGTATATGTCATTTCAATTAACACTGCAGATATAACTCTTGAGATATTTATTCTAACAGTATAAGATTTGTTTGATAGAAAGTATTTTGACTTACAGAATGGCACGTTTACGGGACCAGCTATGACAGTACCTCTAATGATGTTTGCTGGATTCGGTGTCTCCTTACGCGATCTTCCAAGTTACTTAAAATGGGGTGCCTATATCAGCTACTTGCGCTATGGTTTAGAAGGTTTCATCGGAGCCATTTACGGAGGAGACAGGCCTAATCTAGACTGTAAGGATAAGTCCGAGGTATACTGCCATTATAGATATCCAGCAAAATTTTTGTCAGACATTGCCATGCAGGGGGATCAATTCTGGAATGACATTATTGCGCTCGTTGGGATCCTAATCATCATACGGTGTTGTGCGTATGTATGTTTACGGTGGAAGGTCATGTCATATCGATAAAAGACAATACAAATAAAACTTTGTATCTACACATACATGTTTAAATGCGTGGGCTTTCGATGATGAAGTTAATTATTTCATATTTTTCTATAAGGCGCTTTTTGGAGCTTAATATTATATATATGTATATATATATATATATCTTTTTTTACGATTTTAAATAATTTTCTCGATGTCATGATAGTCACACAAATAAGACTGTGAATGTGACAAGTGTATTGATATTATATATATCCTTATTTATATATTGAAGAATGTCAGAAGAATACATATACAAATTAGCGTTATTAATGAACGTGCGATATATGATTCTTTTGATTTTTATGTACTACATATAAAGAAAGAATCTAATTAGTAACACAATAACGTTACGTAAGATCAATGCAATAAATAGATATATTTCATTAGAAAATACCCTTAAATAGACTTACAGATCTAATATAATTGTGTCTCTTATAATCTGACTAATATGATTTTAATTAATTCAAGATTATGATAAAACGTAAATATGTCAAAGGAAGCGATATGAAATGCGTCAGAAAGCGATATAAGTTGTGATTAAAGTTCTCTGTGCTCATATCAGCGTTACGTCAAGACATGACATACATAATGAATTCCGTTTCAAAATATTTTTCACTAAGACAATAACAATAATTCTTACAAATTTTTTCAGTATTTCTTTTAAATTATAATGAGACACAAAAATTTATAGGAAGAAATAATGTATTAAGTATTAGATATATTATAAAATAAACTCGTACATATATTTATTAAAAAGTTTTTTAATAAAAAATAAACAAACTATTCTGTTATGTTTGTAATGGGATTAGGATTACTAACTTCTTATCATCATATTATTATTAGCATATCTTATATATTATTATATTATTATTTTTTCTTCACTATTTTATTTTGTGCGAAAAATAATAAGAGAAAATTCTAAACTATCATTGTTTTTTAATATTCCTATAGCTCGTTTTTATTTTTGTTGAGATTTCATTGTCACACATTTATATATTGACACCAAGTGCCATTGTCCTGTTGCTCACTATCTTTGACCGTCGATTCGCGACCTCAGTTCTCTATTCGAAAATCGAATAGCTCTATATTCACACATAAGATGTGTAATTTTAATTTTTAATTCTAGGTTTAATTTTAATTTGGTTTTTCTATTGAGTTATATGATTAATTAATACTTTGTAAATCATGGATACTGTTTTCGCATATATCGGTATACTATGTACAAATTGTTTTTATATAGATTGACTGAAGATCTAAATAAAGATCGAAATGTTTCACTTAAATTTGATATTCACATATAGTTTATCTAATCCACTGCCACCGTTGGATCCGATCTTAAAAAAAGTCAAATTTATCTTTAATATTCCTATTAGTCCACTAATCGATAGAAAAGAAATACATGTTATTATATTTATTATTATTTTATATTTTAGTCAAGTTTATAAATTCACATTCTTATTTTTTACATTCTTTTCAAATGTTTCTTATAAAATTTTGTCCATTACACCCAGAAAAGTAAGTACTTGTGTATTGTAACAATATGTAAAATTAAATACAAAAATAGTAGTTTGTTTTCACATAATTATTTCTTGGCATAGTAAATTTTCCAACATAGTGTCGCGTAGATAATTAAATGTAAACAGAATATCCATGAGGCAAGTATTATTACAACTATGTGAAACGATACTGTTGGTATATCCATCATCGAAAGAATTGCACTTGGAGACTGTAAGTAACAATAAATTTCTGAACACGTCAAATTTGGTCGGTCGATGTAAATCGCCTGTATCATTCCTTCAAACGCATATCTGCGAGAGAATAAATATATAGTACAAATATAATTTGTATGTTTCTAAAATATGTTTGTAAAAGATATCTTGTTTTGAGAGAGAGAGAGACATATATAAAGAGTTTTATATACCTGAAAAAACTGATAGTGCCTAAAGGTTGCAGATACACCGACATTTCTCCCAATTTCACAAAAAATCCAGCAAACAGTAATAATGGTATACTTAATGCCGGTATTAAGAAAGTACCTATCTGAAAAAAATTATATTTTGTTACGCACGCATACTTTCGCTTTCGTATATTAATTAATATATTTAACGATAATATTCATAATATATAAAAAATAATAATAATACAAATAAATTAATAACCGATTAAAGTAAAATTTGAAAGCACCTCAGTATTAAAAGCTGCGCCTGTAAGAATACCAACTGTTTGCCCAAGAATTGTGATTAATACGCAAATGCTCCACGCTTGTAAAACTCTGTTACATTCCATTGGTTGTCCTGTCACGTAATATGATATAAGCAAAAAGAATGACGAACAAAGTATCTGAAAGTAAAATCATTCTGATAATCTTGAGAACACATGATATATTTACACAAGATTTAATATTTCTAAATGAATAATAAAAGTAAAAAATAGAACAGTTTTTATCACATTAAAATACATACTTGCATCGGGAGATCTGTTAATATTTTAACTATGTAATAGGACTTTAAGTCGTACCAATTATTTAAATGTTCTTGAAGAAAAACTGCCGCTTCCATAGGAACTACAATCACAATATGTATATTTTATAGCTATGTTTAATAATTATTGTATACATATATATTATAACTATGCCTACAACAAAAAACACAATAGCTATCTCGCAAAGCAAGTTTGAATAAAATATTTTTATAAAAAAAAAATATTTTATATTAAGGTTTTAGGTCTTCAATATTATATTAATATTTACCTAATTACATATCTGAATTATATAATGTTTTTGTATTATTTAAGTCAAAGAAAATATGATTAACTTTTTATATATATAAAAAAATATTATTTTTATACAAACACACGAAGAAGTAACAAAATAATGTATGTTAATTAAATTGACTTTTATTCCTACTATGAAAAAAGAAACTATTAAGAAAAAAAGGTTGATCATAAATCTGTCAGCTTTTATAGCTTGTTTTTACTGTAATAAAGACAGAGTGATAGAGCAATGTTGTAGTGGGAATACGATTTTGCTTGTGTTATTTATAGAACTTAGAACTGTAAAAAAAAAGATAGTGCTCAAAACAACTTAATTTTATTTACTTTTTTATGTTATATTTAATTGTAAATCGCGAAAAATTTCAAAAGTAATTCATATTACTTACACATTTGCACAGCTGGCATGGAATTTGCAAAAAATAAGAATAATAAAAAGAAAAATAAGCAAGCTATATTACTCTGTACTTTTTGCGCGTCATCTCCGAAGTCATAAAAAACTACTCCTAATAATATTGCTACTACGACATGTGCCGCAAATCTCAATTTTGTCATGGTCTGTAAAAAAAAAATAATGATAGCAATTCACTACTCTAATTGTAATTATATTGTCATTATAAAAAATGTTTACTTACACTATCTCTTTTAATGCTAATTAAAGCTCTTAAAAATAATATCTTCTGTTGTTGCCATGTTGATAACTTTTGTTTCATGCTAAATGTATCGTCTCTTTCAAAAGTATTTGTAAAAGTCGACGAATTTATTCCTACAAGATCCACAATGTCATTAATTATATTAAATTTTAATCACGCATTTATGTAGATTAAATATTTTTATTTCTTTCGCCGAGAAAAGTGTGTTAAGACAAAATATCATCAGCGGATATAAAATACACTTACAATTGCGCTTAATCGCAAAGCATAATAAAGAAAATCATTAATTGTTAGTAGTATTAAGATCATTGTTAAATTTTTAAATATAAAATACACGTGTAACAAAATGTTCACCATTTTTGATATCTTTGTTGTACGATTGAAACTTATCATGACAAACTTTGTACAGATTTTCCAAATCTCCGCCTCTTTGTTCAGTTATCACTTCGAGTACTGCAATTGAAAAACAACCACACATAGATTGATGTTAATTTCTATTTTTAATTGCTCATTATAAATATATCGTTAACTTAACCAAAATAAAAAGAAGACTCAATTTGCAAACTATAACATATATAGCGTTTATGCTATAACTTTATTAAATAAACAAACTTCAACATAAAAAAATAATTATATCACCATTACCAAATTCGGCAATATTGTAGAAATCAGGACACGTAAATCCAGCATCGCTGAAAGCAGGTAAAATTTCACTCCTTGGACCACAATATATGCATCTTCCTTGGTTAAGCACCATAATATCATCGAACTGCGAGATCATCTGACTGCTGGGTTGATGAACCGCACAAACCACAGTGCAATTTGCCCTTGTCATATCATGTAGCACATTAATAAGCTGTTTAATATACATTGGTGTCATCATTGATTTGCATTACGTGTATTAAATTTGGAATTTTGACCAAACAGTTTTGGTTTACTCTTGTTATATATATATATTGTGTGATAGTATATATTATATTATACTACTGTACTTGATTTGATGCCGCACTATCGAGACCACTTGTTGGCTCGTCTAAAAATAGAACTGACGGTTTGGTGATCATCTCCACACCAATTGATAATCTTTTTCTTTCGCCACCGCTTAACTTGTTTGCCAGTGTGTTTAAACAGTTTGACAAGCTTAGATTTTCCGCAATTTCATTCACCTGAAAAACAAAAGTAGCGATTCTAGTGTGGACGATACATTTTATATTATATATTTTCATAAAAGTGAATAATACAATATAGATATCTATTGTTAAATAATAGCTCAATCAAAGAGAAAACGCTTCTAAAATAATCTATCTTTACAAATAAAATAACATGTTTGGAGAATAGGAAAGGTATCATCTGTGTATATTATCACTCTTACAATCAAAGAAATCTGTTGCTCGCTCTGGTTACCATCGAAGTTCAAACGAGCCGCAATGTAAAGTGTTTCCTTCGTTGTCAGAAACGGCAATAAAGAAAATTGTTGCGGCACGTAGCATATTTGTTTGCGGAACGTTCCACTATCATGTTCAACGCCGTTTATGGTGATGATGCCTTTGACGTTGACTAATCGTTCGCCCGACAAGATTTTTAGCAATGTCGTCTTACCCGCACCAGATGGACCAATTATGACAGTTAACTTGCCCGGTTTAAAGTGCCCTGTTACATTGTTCAAGATCGTTTTCTTCGTACCTGTGTAAATACATTCTATTAAAACTCCTGATAGGAAAAAGTGCACGCTACAACTTGAAATACATATATGTATGAATTAGAGTCTGAATGTTTCTATAACACTCTCATTATAATATACAATGTGTTATGAGAATATAAAAAATGTGTTCGAAAAAAAGACTGAGATGTCAACATTAATGTACCGTTAAGAACTTGCAGATATGCTGCCGGAGTTTAATTAGAAGAGAAAAA
Organism: Pseudomyrmex cubaensis; assembly: GCA_014825685.1. NCBI lineage: Eukaryota > Metazoa > Arthropoda > Insecta > Hymenoptera > Formicidae > Pseudomyrmex > Pseudomyrmex cubaensis. The sequence goes on from QVOA01013096.1 coordinate 11,028, forward strand.
AAACCAAAGTGAAGGGGAAGAAGGAGGAAAACAGACCTTGACAATATAGCTTGATCAATTTAAAATCTATATAATCAGTGTGCATAAAAAGATTGTTAGCATAAGAAGATTGATATATCTGTTTTTGATTTAATATTGTACGTACAGAAAATTAGATGTAAAATACGCAAGTAGAATGGAGATCGAGAATATATTACAATGTTCTATATTCTCACACAGAAACTCCACAAAAACTCCATCGGAGCGTGGTGCTTCGATTTGAGCAAACTGTGTGTCTATCGAAAATTCAGTCGTCACTCGTGAGTCGAGAGTCGACAGTCGTACAGGAGAAGCGGTTTTGAAATTATTTTACTGTGTATTACGTTACCACATTGTGCTCGGCGCACAATTGTTCCGTTACTATAATTTTATGGCAATCATAAATATGATGCGAAGCCGATTCCCATATGTGTAATCTCAATAATTTATGTGACAGTAATTGTGTGATGTTATTTAGTTGTTCTTCATCATACTGAGAACCAAAAGCTTGCAAAATCATCGACAAGTCGCGTCGCATAAGAGCAAAATCAATTTGCTTTTTGGTGATCAGTTTTATAATCCCAATATATTACAGACATACATATACCTATATGTACATTTACAATAAAACATTACATTATTATATTACATCATCGCCGAGCGACAAAGGCTTAAGAGAAACGGTGTAAAAACATTCGTTCGAGAAAAAATATTCGTTCTCTTTTAAGTATTGCGACTTGCGCAATTCATTCGCAGCCAATAGTAGACAACAAATCACACATGTACGACACCACAGTTTGCTCAGTCTGTACTTGTGATGTTTGAGGAAAAATCAAACAAAGCTAAAGCCATGATAAAAAGCAAATAAAAAAAGCACGAGACGCGATATAAACACTTAATAACAATAATTTGCAATTAAAAATAGATACTCTATCACATCACTCGCGTACTTATCTCTTAACCGAAACTGACAAACTCGATGAATTATACAAACAAGTGCCGTGATATTGATAACGTAGGATAGTCCTAACTAAAACGAAGATAAACTTGCCTTTGCCATCATAACATGTTGCAGAGTAGCAGAGATCGTTGAATTTGATATAAAGTTGCGGATTCCGTGGTTTCGTCTTATCAATCAGTTCCTCTGATTCTTCTAGTTGAATTTTACAGCTTTCATCGATCATTTTAGCAGTCATCGAGACGTTCTTGTGTGTATCGTTAACATTTAACATGTCTTAACAGACATATGCATCAGATATTTTTAACAGAATGTCGTTTGCTATCGAGTATTAAATGTCACAACGTTTGCTTCGTATCAGTGTTAAAAGTTAACGATAAACGGAGATTATTTACGCGCATGTGATTTTACTCAACGATTATCTCGCGCAAGATAAACTTCCCACATATGTATATACGTGTATACATATATATACGCATTCTTTTCTACTTTTACCAGAACGAAAAATTGCACGCGCGTTCACGAACCGTTCAGCGAGGTTTCTCGGTCACGACTGGTCTGGCGTTCCCTCGACGCTCTCCCTGTTTATTTGCTCTTTCCACTGACGCACTCTTTTCTGAACAAGCATCACTCTTACTGCATGTAAGAGTGATACTTGTTCATTAATCATATGCATGACTTCTTTTTTAATCGGAATTATTATATACATCTTTCGCAGATGAAGTAGTTTGTATTGTTGAATCGGAAAGTCTATATTCTCAATTATACAAACTTTGCAATAATTATTAATTTATACAGATCCGCGAATGCGCGTGCGTCTGTGTGAAGAGACAGACGCGTTTCGCGCGCTCACGGTTGCTAGGCGACACAATGGAGGAGTACAGTTTTACTTGAAAAACAAAATTAATTAGTGAACAAATAATCAATTTTTTAATGACTTGGTTTTCAATTAGAATAAATAATTGTACTTTTATTAAAATAATCAAAGTAATTATGATTTTAATTTAAAAAAAAATGTTCTTTTTATTCAGAAATGATTTTGGAAAAAACAAATATCCTTGATATTTTTAAATAAAAACTTTTCATTATGTATAACTTTTTTTCTACCTTCATTTTAAATATATAACTCAATAACTATATATATTATATGCAAGATATAATGTATAATCTCACATGTATGGGTCATAAAAGTCAGTCTTTACAAGTGCATTTAAAAAAAATCTTATTTGCACGAATCTTTTATCATATATATAATTTGCAAAATTTATATTAACTTTTTGTATTATAAGTTCTAATTCTCTGTACTAAATTCGTTTCTTCACCTTCATATCTAATATAGCATATGCTATAACATCTAAGGCAACACAGAGCGCTATCAATACAGTCATATTCAGCCAGTAATTCACATGCTTCATATCCATCTCTGCGAGAAGTTTTTCGGGGATAGCGAAATGGCAATACTCTTCCGAGCACTTCAATTTCTCCCGATCGTATCTGCAATTATAAATAATTATAATTACGATATTTTATATCGTAGCAATAAAAAGTGTTGTGTGCAAGTGTGTGGGATTTATTATGTACGTAACACAATTAAAAAAAAAACCCTTACCCGTAAATCGCTATCATAACACCTTCAAAGCCGTATTTGAGAAACGACATGTGAAACAGCCAATGTAAATAAGGCTGAACATCTTTGAGACGCACAAAGAAACCACTAAATATCACAAACGGCATAATAACAAACGGTCCAAAAATAACGCTGTTCTGCAATAAAATATTCTCTTAATCTCGTCCAAATGTCAGAAAAAAATTAAAAACTTGTCTTCTGTGAGAAACAACTTTTTACAGAAAAAAAAAAACATACGACTAGTTTCTAAATTTTTTTAAGCCAAATTGATTGAAACTAAAGAGAAGTTGATTATAGTCGTTGAGGTACGAAAATTTTATCTAATCTACGAACTAGTTTTGCGATGAGTCACGATTGACTTCGCGCTCTTTGGTACCCGCACACTTCGGCGCGCGTAAACCTGGAGTAAAGCACTATCGTGCCTCTTAATTTGAGACAAAAAGATATGTAATTCTAAATGTTAATACAAACCTGAACTTTCAGACCCGATCCTATAATAAGTCCAACCGCTTGCGCTACCAGACTGATAATAAAGCACATGAGCATGTACAAACAAAGCCTTCTACTTTCAGGAAGTTGATCGGTCATATAGTACATTACGATCGTATAAATAAACGTGGCAGTGAGTTGGATTGGAAAATCGGCCAATTTGTTCGCTAAGTAGTACGATCGTAGTTCATACCAGCGATTGAAATGCTCGCGCATAAGTATTGGCAACTCTGAGGGAACTGAGAGTGGAAAAACAAAATAAAAAACAATTAAAACTATACCTCGATGCGTGTTAAAACACAAAAACATGGAAGTGTGCAAATGTGTTCTCGCTATTTTACCTTCACACACACATTGTGTCTACAATATGTTACATCTGAAATTAAATTTCTCTGTAAAAGATCGCATCGAACTTACACGTGATCATTGTAGCGCTAAATGCACTGTACATGAGAAACATAACGCTAAAGAACAGCAGGTTAAAATTATCTAAGACATAACTGGCGTCTTGGCCGATTTTGAAATATAAAATGCCGACCAGCAGAGCGATCGCGAGGTGCATTGAGATCCGCGTGAATGTTAACATCTGTGCGAATAAAATAAGAACTGAAAGATATTATAAATATATTAGTATATAGAGTAACATATGTAGTAATTACCTTATCTCGAAGCAGCCTAATTGTATTTCTCTTGACGAGAACGCAAAGCTGCTTCCAAAAATTGGTGGCATAATGTGGAGTGTGTTTGAATTCGTTTTCGAAGGAATATAATCTCATTGGAGTAATCTGTTTCGAAATAATGATTTGTTTGTGTTTGTTTGAGTAAAAAGTTTTTGCTGACCTCCACACATTACTTTTGCCATTTTTAATCGATTCTATCAGCTTGGGTATGTGAAAACCATAATCTCCATTGCATATTTCCATCACTGTGTCAAAATCAAAGTTTTTTTAAACTATATGATTACTAACACACCAATAAGTGTGACTACCGTAAGTAGAAACGTTAACGTTTATTGGTTATCTAATGATCAGTTTGACATCGTTTTAGATCATGTATTTTAGAAAATAAAAAAAGCTTTTTGATTTAAAAACGCGCATTGTTTTACGATTGGCTGTTCTTTGAGTCGATCAAACGTTTAAGTGCCAAAAAAAACGAGGCAAAAATACACGCTAAAGAACTCTCAATAAAAAATGTTCAATTATCGTTCGATTCAATAGATTAAAAGACAAATCGCATATAGTCTGAGAAGTATGAGAAGTGCGACAAATTTCTAACTCGGCGATTATTTCAGATCAACACTTATCTATAATTAAAAAACTATTAAATATTTAGAAAATTGAAACTTACAAAAGTCAACAGGATTGTAATGCGTCGGACAGTGCAATTCGTGACTACTTAGATATGATACTAAATTTTGAGTGGTGCCCGTGTACACGCAACTTCCATCAGCGACTACGTACAGATGATCTATCATATTGAAAAGCGTCGCACTTGGCTGATGAATTGTGCAAATTATAGTTCGTCCTTCTTGCGCTAATTGCTTCAAAAGTCCTATACACTGTTTCGAGGTAGCACTATCTAGTCCGCTAAAAAGATGTTCACATGGTTTTAATGAAAAGCAAAGTAGGATCTCGTTATAGAACAATTTGGGAACTATAGATAAAATTTCTTATAAATGATGTCTTTTTTATCAACGTTGCGCTTGTACGTAAGTTGTCACCATATGCGAGTTTTTTTTTTTGCACTGTAAGTTATAGCGACTGTATATAACATGGAACAATAATAATGCTCCCCCTGAACGTTGGTGAACGTAACAGGGGGAGTCTCTCTTGTAAGGTCATTCCACAATAGGACCCTATTGTAACAAGAATTCACATAAATAAATATTTGATATGTACCTGGTGGGTTCATCGAAGAACATAACGGGTGGATTATTGATTAGTTCAAGCGCAATGGCAAGTCTTTTCCTTTCACCTCCGCTCAGCTCGCCAGTAAGCGTGTGGCGAGACGTATTGAGACCCATTGATGCTAGTAGTTCGTCAATCTATTAAATTAAGAAATTTCTATGTAATTGTTGAATCATAAACAGAAATGGCTGTTATTTCGAGAATGATAAATTTACTTTTTCAATAACTCTCTTAATTTACTTAAATGTTTTTTGTATAATATAATAAACAAGATATCTACCCTTTGCAATTTTTGATAACGACTTAAGTTCAGTTTGAGATCAACAGCGACGAACATTGCTTCCTGCACTGTTAAAAGTGGCTGAAGATAGTCATTCTGCATTATATAAGCAGACAACTTTCGAAATTCAGACATGTTTCTTTCCTGACCATTTATCATAATTTTACCAGTGACTGAAGTTATTCTAAAAAAAAAAAAAATAATAATAAATGAGTAAAAATTTATAATATGTGCAAAATATGCATTACTCTTTATGTTTTTTGTTAATGATTTTATTGTGAAATGCATATTTTGCAGTAAAATTTACATGTATCAAAATTATAGTGTATATATATAAATAATACTAATCTATTTATATACATATATATGATATTATCAATAATTTTTGACTCTCACGTATGTAGACGTATATTATAATCAACAATTATCTTATCGTATATAATAATAATAGATCTTAGAGCTATAAAACATCTTTAAGAAAGATAAAGATAAGATTGTGATAGTAGAGAAAAAAAGAACTCAAGAAAAAGAATAATTAGATAAGAAAGTCTAACAAATAAGATTTACATACAATATCTTAGTAGCAAAATCTGTCGAAAACAAATTGTCGTAAAAAAAAAAAAAGTAAGCAACTTGTGTGTAATTAAAAGCAACTTGGCCAATCTGGCATTGCACATAATTATCAATTACTGTCAATTTGTCAAGATAATGTTTGCTGGATATCTTAATGCATCATGATAATATATAATATTTAGGCGAGAAAGTATGCACGTGCGTGTAATCTACAAAGCTAGTGCACATGTGTAATTACACACAACTTTGCAGTAGCTATGTATTAGTAAACAACTACTACGCGATGAAACATAGTTTTTGTGAAGATAGGTTCTTACTTCTTGCACAGATCAATCGAATCAAAGAGGATTTGATATTTACAGATGAGTTAATCCAAGCCAAAGAAGAATTTAACAATAAAAGATACGTACGATAATCGAATTGAAGACTGATTGTTTTTTCAAGTGGTTTGATTTTGTTACAAATTGAATATGTATACGCCGTTTCGCTTCTGAATTAATATACCAGAGTATTAACGAGATACGTGTTTCAAATATATTAAAGAAAAAATGAATACAATTAAATTATAAAAAACATATATAAAAAATAACCAACTAAAAAATTAAAAAATAATCGCAGTCCAGTACGCATATGTTCTAATAAACGAATAAAATAAAAATCTTTATCACTTTTTTGATTGATCACTTTAGTGTGTTATTAAAATAATCATACCTAATGATTATTAATAAACAAGCTTGTAATTTTTTTGACAGTACGATTATCGAAGAGAAATACATGCAAGTTAAGTGTTTTAGTTTATTGAGAAATATGAAATTGATCTCTACATGCACGTTTATGTACATATATGGCAAATATAAAGCGTTTACTAACGTAAAACCTGCTAAGATGTCCATTAAAGTAGATTTTCCAGCTCCTGAAAGACCCATAATAGCTGTAAGTTCACCCGGACGAAAGTCTCCATGAAGATCATTTAATAGCTTTCTTTCCTCTAAAATAAATCAATATACATATTTCTTTGTTTTTAAATTAAAAAAATTATATGTTTGTATAAGTAACTAAGAAGTAAATCTCTTTACCCTTTGTTAAAATTTTGGTCTGTACGCTGTATGATATATTTTCGAAGAGCAGATAAAGCAACTTGTTGTCCTCACACACTGTAATCGTATCTTCCGTATTACTTGCATCTCCTGAATCGCACTTATTTTTCATGAATGTCGAAGCATTCATCTTGCACCGGCAGTTGCGTTGTTTTCTTTCCTCGTCGAAATTTTTCGTTTAGTTTTTGTTCATCATCTTTTTAATTAAATTTTCTTCTTGTTTTACTCTCTCTCTCTCTCTCTTGATTAAGAAATAAATTGCGAATTGGAAAAAAATTAACTATTGGAAAATTAACTCGATGATTCTTCAAATTCGCGCCTTAATCGCCGACACATATCCGGAAATCCTGAATCAGGTAGTTATAGGACCGTTTCCGATACACGTTAATGTGCTTCTCCGACCAACGTGCAATTGTGAGTTTGAAACGAGAGTCTCTTCTTTTCTTGTCTGGTAGGATTGTGGTAACACAACTTCGCCCAAAGTCCGTATGAATCTCCGTTATCAAGACGCGCGTTCTTCGTTCGTCAAGATAAGATTTGCCATTGTCAAGAAACTTTGCGCTTGCGTTGTGTGCGATATCTGTTTGTGCCTTTGTACGTCTTTTCGTACGGATGACAAAAAAGTAATATATAATAAATCTTCAATAAGTTCAACTGTGCAGAGTCTTTTATACTTTTTGCTTTTAGCTCTAGTTTGTTTCTTTATCATAATTAGAAACAACAATAATTCCACAATAAATAGTGCTAACAAAATCACGAAGAGTTTTGGAAAATGTAAAGTTTTCTGAAAAATACAAAAGTGCATCATGTACAAAGCAAGTAAAATATAATTGAAAGAGATAATTGTATATATACAAATACACATATATAATTTTATTTAGTTTATATATATATGTATAAACAAAATTTCAATAATTCAACATCATTACCTCCTTGAATTTCTCGCGCATTTTGCGATAATCTCGTTTAAACATCCAAAAAAAAGCAGATAATCATATTCCTGATCGTTTTTGAGGTAAAATGGGGGCTATTGTCATAGAAAATTAGTGGTACGTGACAAACATCAAAGAATTGAATTTGGCTCTTTTATGTAGATGGCGTTAACGTCGCGATTCTGACCTGCGACAGCGCTCAAACGCCACCTTACTGTGTTTCGAGCAGCGGAACGCGACGCGTTCATCTGCATCGAGAGGTTTATCAAGTCGTGGTCATTCATAATTGATAAAGTTTTACATACGATGCTATTAATACAAGAGAGGTGATTCCGGACGTGGCTGTCATGTAAGTACACGTGCATCCAAATAGTTTTCTCAGACGATTTCTCCCGTGGAATGATTTCTCTCTTGTGCACGATGTGCCACAGGGGGCCTTTGCTTCACGCACGAGTAATTTCATGTTTGCTTGCATTTTTTAATTTAAACATGTACCAAAACGGAAAAACGCGACGCGACACACAGGATTTGCATATACGACGAGATGAAAGAATCTAATCGCATCTGATCAGTCTGTTCGAAAAGTCTTGGGGCGAGGAAGTCCTGTAACAATAGATAACTACACCATTTTGTTTATGAGCTCCCCTCTCCCCTGTATAGTTTGTCCCAGACCTACGAATCTATATAACGCACGCGGTGAGGCTATGTTTCATATGTAAATCTTACTTGTATACTTATACGCATTCTCTTTATTTTCTGATTTGTATGCTGTTATTTTTATGCAATTTGTGCTATTTAATTTCGATAATTTGCATCCAAAATTAAATGCACGTGATGCAAGAGGGTGCGCTGTTTCAGAATGCAAGAGCATTTGATAATTTTCATATAGAAGCACAACAAAAGGAAAAATTAATAAAAATATATGTCGCAGCAAAATTTACAATTTTATTTATGTGTTGCGATGTATATTTTTCAACTTATAATATTTATATTGAAATTCACTTATGTGATATTAGTACAAAGAGAAAGGGAGGGAGGAGGGATTTAATGTAGATATTTGTCTTATTCCACCATGATGATGATTGTTGTTTTGATTGTTGTGTTTTTTAAATATAAAATTTAGTTTACAAGTATTTTATTGATATTTTATAAAAATATGTATATCACAACTTTTAAAAAGAATTTCTAACAAATTATACACGTATGAAATCTGAACTTTCTTACAAAAAACTTTTTAAGTTACAAACAATTCTGTCTGTGAAGGAATATTTTTTAATTTAATTTTAGAAATTAAAACATTGGACTGGAAACAAAACAACTATAATTTTATGCTCATTTAATAATTAATGTTAAAAATAATTTACAAGCAAATTTAGTATGAAAAGATTCATACACACGTGAATGCAAATATATGGATTATTTTAGATCGTATATTGTAAATATTTAATTACATAAAAAATGTTTAAAAAATTGTTCTCTTTCATTATAATTGATATAGCAAATTGATAATGTAGTGTAATGTAATTTATTGTTATATTACATACTAATGCTAAATATTTTTTATTTTAACATATTTATAATTTCTTTAATTGTATATAAGTTTTTTTAAGTATTACTACATAAAATTAATATTTTATTCTACAGCTATAACACGCTATAAACAATGGTGAATAATAATTCAAAAGGGGGAGTACCCCGCATACAAGTGTTTAGACCAACTTACGAAGAATTTAAAAACTTCACAAAATATGTGGAATATATGGAAAGCCAGGGAGCTCATAAAGCTGGTTTGGCAAAAGTAATTCCACCGCCTGAATGGATTCCAAGAAAAAAAGGCTACAATCTAGATGATTTAGATCTTACTATTCCGTCACCAATTTGTCAAGTTGTCACTGGAAAACAAGGCCTTTATCAACAAATCAATATTCAAAAGAAATCAATGACTGTCAAAGAATATAATAAATTAGCCAATTCTGAGCGTTATGCTACACCTCGTCACTTTGATTATGAAGATCTAGAAAGAAAATACTGGAAAAATATAACATATGTCTCACCTGTATATGGTGCAGATGTATCCGGTACTTTGACCGATCCAGATGTGAAAGAATGGAACATCAATCATTTAGGAACAATTTTAGATTATGTTAACAAAGATTATGGCATATCCATCGAAGGAGTCAATACAGCTTACTTGTATTTTGGAATGTGGAAAACTACATTTGCATGGCATACAGAGGATATGGATCTTTATTCAATAAACTATTTACATTTTGGCGCGCCAAAAACTTGGTACGCTATACCACCGGAACATGGACGTAGATTGGAGAGACTAGCAAGTGGCTTTTTTCCATCAAGCCATCAGAGTTGTCAAGCTTTCTTGCGTCACAAAATGTCTCTAATATCCCCACAAATATTACGACAATATTCTATTCCATGTAATAAAGTAAGTATAACTATATGTACCCTATTACGAATTTTACATTAGATCAACTACCTATATGTATGTGTGTGTGTAAATTATTTACAGATTACGCAAGAAGCTGGAGAAATAATGATTACATTTCCATATGGCTACCATGCTGGTTTCAATCATGGGTTTAATTGCGCTGAATCCACGAATTTCGCGACAGTTAGGTGGATAGAATATGGGAAAAGAGTTTTACTTTGCACTTGCAGAAAGGACAATGTTAAAATATCGATGGACACATTTGTAAAACGTTTTCAGCCGGAGAGGTACATTTATCTGAATATCATATACGAAACAGTTTTGTGCATTTGTAAAATATATGTTATAAAGTGTAAAATAATTTGTTTGTAACACAATTTTAATATCACTAATACAGATACGAACTGTGGCGACGTGGTGAAGATATTGGTTGTCATCCTGAAGACCCTAGACAAACTGTTGCGTCAATGCCATCGCATACGGATCTATTATGCAACAGTAACATTAATCAAAATGAGTTAACAATGCCAAAAAGTAAACGGAATGTTATTCACAAAAAGAAAAGCATGGGCGCGAATTCTGGTATCGATATGGAAGAGCTTGTAAACCGTGAGGATATCCCTGCGAATGTCAAAAAGGCTATAGAAGATATAGAATTGGAAGAAATGATGGAAGAACCACCAGACGAGCAACAATTAGAGGTTCTAGAAGATATTTGGTTAAAAGCAGAAGAAATGGGTAAAACTTTGTACATTTTTATATTTTATTGTAATTTGTGTAATGCATCAATGTACGTCTTTACTAATCAAGTACCTTTTATTTTTAGATATTGAAGAAGCATCTGTGTACGATGATGGCTATAATCGCAAGAAGACTAAAAAAAGGAGGAAGAATCAACGCGTGGTTAAAGTGAAAAAATCAAAGGTAGAATCAAAATCTAAGAAGGAAGTCAACAAAGCTAACATACCGAATACAGACGTGGTGGAGACCCAAATGGATATAGCTTTCGAAGACTTGTCTCAACACAATAGCGATGAAATTCCTGTACTTCAAGGAAGTTACAATGACAATATTATCTTAGAAAGTGATCCTGCAGATGATCCTTTGAAAATAGAGGACTCTGAACTTGAAAAATCTAAAAAACCATTGAAACAAGGTAAGTTGTAAGATTGAAACTTGAAAGCCAACATCGTCATTCTTTAATGATTAGACCTAACCTAACATTAACTCTGAATGTTTCAGATGCTAACGTACAATGTGGAAGTGTATTTTTAACTGACATTAACATGTTCGCAGAAAATATTGTTCCACAGGATAATAAGTTTAATACGTCAATAGAAGAGAAACCTATTGTAAATACAGCCACTAGTGGTCAAATAACAAATTGTACTCATGGCAGTCAACTAAGTGCATTAAACAATATGTCAGAAAGAAGCAACATGAACTATTCATCAACAAACATCAACAGTGATTTTTCCAAAAGAATATCAGCAGTCAATACAAAAAAGAAGTTTAGTCATAATATCACGCAAAATACAAAATTCGGAGCATGTCCGAATGAAAGTACAATAGGCACTGCAACTAGTTATGTAAAACAACAGTCTAAATGTTTAAATTACAAGAATATGAATGCAATGGCTACAGTGGGTTCAGAATGCTCATCAAAGGGAACACAGAAAAGTTCTATTGGTAAAAATTTGATAAAACAACCTCGACTTACTTTGCCAGATAATTATTATTCGTCGCGCGGAATGTTGAACTTGCCTAAAGATTCTGTTAAAGATCAGAAAAGTTTGCAAACAACTAATGCGTCAAAGATGTGGCCTCAGCAAGTATGTACATCAATATCGACTCCGAGTACATGGACTCCGTTTCGCACATCTTTGTGTAACGAAGGGAAATATATCAATAGTAATAATAGTGCAATTAAAAGTTTGCCACAATTGTCAGGAAATAATTTTAGTTACCAGCTTCCACCTGGCACCACTATTACTCAGGCTGCTCCTCATACTCATGCCATTTTGGAAAGACCATCTCTTTATAGTTCCAGTCCTCAGCTTGCCTATTTGAATAAAATATCTCAAATAGGTACAATGAACAAACAAACATCAAACAATGTTCTCGTATTTCCATTTTCCCGCTTACATTATAGTACAAAAGCTAATGATATGATCAATCACGCTGCTAATGTTCTTCTCACAGATATTTTACCTGCGAATAATACAAAGCCAAACATATTGATGCAAAGTAGAAAGCAAAATACATTAAAAAATACTAAAAAAGTGCCGCGGCAAAAGTCTCAAAAAGGACCCACATCACGCAAGAAATCATCGACGACAAAGAACAATAAATCGAACGCTAACGCATCTCTAAATATATCCGGAAGTGCCACCAAACCAACGCAAGCTGACAACTCAATTGACATGGCAAGCAGTTTATCCACCGTGGATAATATGTTATCACAAGATACAAATACACAGAGCATTTATAAACCAGTAAATTCAAATACTCAATTTTCGTTGGAGAAGAATCTTGATGATACAATAGAGCTTAGTGAGCCAACTACATTGGACGCAATCGCAAAGCTTACAAATATAACACAACTGCAAAGTTTACAAAAACAAACAAGTTCTTTACGTTCGCCTGCGCATAAGATGAAACGAAGTAAAATACCTGTCAGAAGAAAGCCGAAAGAAAAGGTGAAAAAAGCTCCGATTAGAAAAAAGCAAACAATGACTGTTGTCTCCGAGCTCGACACTGCAAAAAATCAAGCCACTGAATCTATGGATGTTCCATCCTGCAGTTCTCAGCCAACGTCTCTAATACCGGAACATATTTCGGACATAATGTATCCGAGTGCACCGAACAACAATTTGATCAAAGCATTCAACAATTACTGGAGCTCACAAATTTCTTATTGCGCCATATGCGTTCCTTTTGCTTCGTGTGAAAGTGGAAACAGCAGAGTAATGACACCCGATTGGAAGTATTGCGAATCAACCGTCTTACCTGAAAGTACACCAATATGGGTAAAAATAACAACTTTTATTACCTATCAATAGTTTTTAAAATAGATTGATTTTCTCTCTAAATAAAAAAAAACACTGAAATATTATAATAATGTTTCAGGTATCACCTGACATCTTTGCGTCAAATTCCAAGGAACAGGCAGTAGAACAAAACAATACACTTTTACGATGTAGAGACTGCCATGTCACTGTTCACGCTTCTTGTTATGGTATAAGTATTTTGCCTACTGATCTCCGGAATTGGGCTTGCGATAAATGCAAAGCTGGCAGATATGACGTGGTATGTATTTATAATAAATAGACCTCCAATAAAATTAAAATAAGCAACACAAAATAAATGTGTATTGACAAATAAATAACTTATTAAATGCGTATGATTATAATTAATTAACTGAATTATAAACGCGCGCGCGCGCGTATAATTTAAACATATAACTGAAGTTAAAGAGGATAGGAAGGAGTTCACATCACGGCTTTTTTTTATTGTGTCTTTCATATATTTGATTTTTAATCTAAGGAACACCGCTTCTTACATAAATTGTGTTTTCTTTTTCTATTTGTTGTTAAAGAAGATACATCTAATATTGTTTTGTTATCTCAAACTAGATGTGTTGTTTGTGCCCAATGTTTGGTGGCCCTTTGAAACGTACTAGTGACAGCCAATGGGCTCATATCTCTTGTTCGCTTATGACTGGAGCCACTTTCAAAGATGCTATTAATAAGGATCCCATTAATGTGTTCTCGATCTCGAATAAATTATGTAATAAAACATGCCACTATTGCGGACAGTCTAGAGGAGCATGCCTGACATGTAGTCAATGTACCAACATGTTTCATGTTTCGTGTGGCCTTATAGTGGGTGCCACATTTACCATACCGACAAACAATTCTGAACAACTTCAGGTATGATATTGTTTAATTTCTAAAAACACGACATGATCAGACAAATTTTATATATTAAATAAATATTTTGTTAATGTGTGTCATTATAGGTAACATGTAACGAGCATAACAAAGGCAAGGAAAAAATTCCGCAGATACGACAAGGAGAGGTAGTTTGGGCGAAACATAAAAACACACGATATTATCAGGCTCGAGTAATATCAATCCAAGATATTTTCTTTTATATGGTTACATTTAATCAGGATAAAAGTTTCAGCGATGATCTGTATCCTTCAGATATAATCGTAAGTTTCTATAAACTTTATTTTATATACAATTGTTTTACTTAATATTGCATTCTTATACAACACGCTGTTTTATATTATATTTAAATAATTATATTTTATATTACTATTTAGAATTATGATACCCGAAACATACCTCCACTGGGAGCCGCGGTAACTGTAAACTGGACAGACGGTAAAACGTACGACGGCATTTTCGAAGGTACAAATCATCGAATAATGTTCAATGTAAGTAATCAATATTAAAATAATTTAACTTTTTCAATTATATAATTTATTAATTTTATAATTTTTATCATCTACGGTTGTATCATTTGTCTGTCATAGGTCATGTTCGAAGATGGCTCTTCACTCTCTTTAAAACGTCATGAAATATATAGCTTACAAGAGGATATGCCAAAAAGAGTGCGTTCTCGTTTGGTGAGTCCAGTCAGAAAGTTGATTTCATAATTTGCATCATACACATTTATTGATGTCGTTTGTTTTAATATTTTTATTTTTTGACATGATTATTCTTATTAGCTTATATTTTTCTATGTTTGTTTCTCTATGTTTTTTTGTTGGTTTATTAAAGTCTGTTGCGACTGAAATGAAGCACCGATCTCATCTTTATGGCACTGAGGATTAAACAGAGGCGCAATGAAAAGTGAATCCTCCAAAAGTTGCACTTGACCGAGATACAACTGTAAATAATTATTAGATAAAAGGAGTCCTCTTGTTTATACCAAGTATATATTTTGTAATAACTTTTTTTTTTCAACTATTTACTCAATATTTTGGTTCTTATTTAATTTACAGTATTGTGTCCATATATTTATGCTATGTGTATATCGTACAAAAACTATTAATATTATTTTACATCAATGGAATAAATATCAAATTTATATACTTGCATATTTTGACAGCACCAGTAAAAACTATTGTGATGCATATCGTACACTCGTTTTAAAACTGATGAAAATATTTTTCTTTTAAAGTTGATTAACTGCACATACATAATACATTATAAATATGTGTGTGTATACACACACATACACATATAAAAATACATTGGTGTAAGAATAGTTTTATATCGCGTTTTGTGAGAATTAAAATTAAAATATTTCAAATTCTTAAAAAATTGCATTTTTTTTAATTACTCTTAAACTACAAAGGCATTTTTTTAAAAATATTGTTGTATTTACAATATTTTTTATTGGTGCAATCACTTATGTTGATAATGTGTTTCGAGTTTTAACCTGAAACATTCTACATTTTATATACTCAGTACTTTATAAACATCAAAGTATTATATAAATCGAAGAAAGCTTCATAATATGACGATCTACAAAGATATTAATAAGAAAAATATTAAAAAAACATATAGTTTGTGTTCAGAAAAGATATATGTAAATTCACTTTTTAGTGAATATATGTATGTAATATTTTAACAATTGAAGAAAGTGTGTGTGTGTGTGTGTGTATGTGTGTGTGTGAGAGAGATAGGAAGTGTATGCGCGCACCTTTGCACTAGTTTTATTTTTTGTGAATAGCTGTAAAAAGTGTGTTATGAATATATTAGAAATGTATTTGTCAAAGATCCAATTATTTATGGAATTGTTTATGGAGTTCCATCAAGAGGATATAATAATTATTTACAATAGTATCTTAAGATATTTTTGGTCTAATTAAATTCCCACGACCAACTTTGAGTTTTATTGAAAATTTTTTTAACATTTGTAAAATATATAATCAACGTAACGTTTACTTAAATTTTGACAGATAGAAAGTGACTCTATTAATTTTTTTATCAGTAGAAAATATCACTGAAAAAAACAAAAAATAAATATTACCAAAAAAAAAAAAATAAATTAGAGTATATACTATATATAAATATAGAGTGTCTGAAACTTTTTAACGTAATCGAAGTATGAAGATTGGATCAATGTGAACAGAAAAGTTATTAAAACTTTACACAATTTGAAATAGTAAAATTATTATAGTTAGTAAAATTATTAATTCTTTCGCTGCGGCAAAGTCTAGAACGTCGCACGTGACAGACATTCAGTTGTAACCAATGTTATAAACGACGAAATTGTTTGCTGATACGTATTTTGTAGAAAGTATATGATGTGTTTGCTCAATGCCTGAAAGACATTGCTCTTAGCGCCATTTGAGCGATATCAGTTGAACGTCTGCTGCTATTCAGCTGATATTAATTTATTTTCTAAAAATCATAAATGTTTTATACACGCCTACAGAGTCCGGACTATCGCTTTCCACGTACTCGTTGATTTGCATTCATTAAGTAATAACTTGATAAATTATATTGCGAAGTTTGCAAAATGATAACATGACTTTTCTGTTCCAAATGATTCTATATACTTTCGACAGTCAAAAAGTTTCCATATACCCTGTATATATAAAACTTATGAAAAACAATTTTATATCATTTTATATCATTCACAACTTACTTTGTTGAATTTAATTTTCAGGATATATAGATATATATTCGCAATAATGTAAAATAAGATTCATTGTAACATAGATACACTACTCATGCAATTTCGTAATATCATATACAAACATAGAATTCCATAATACGATAAGTACACAATATAAATTATTTTATTGCCACATATGATCACATCAATTAAACAAATTGTATAGATTGTTGAGTCTTTCATTAAGTTTAATCTAGTCGCTACTTTTATTTTGTTTTATAATATACTTAAAGCTACATAAAAAGAAGACACTTTAGTAAGAAATACAGTATTAATAAAATGTAGAAATTGCTGTGATGGCAATATCAGTTTTGCGTGCGGTATCTGTGTTTATGATACGTGAAAAATTAACTAAAAATATCTATCAGAGAGCTTCTCTATTCTGTAACTTGTATGTAATAATAATTTCGTTATTGTTAATGTATCGTAACGCAGCTACTTTGTGATACATTTTAAAAGAATAGATCCAACATTCTACAACCTTGTAATCTATGCGTTTATAATGTCGTATTAACGTATTATTAACGTATTTTTGCTTATAAAAAATGTATCATAAAGTAATCGCGCCATACGTTAACGATATAACGCAAGCGTAAAAAATTCAAGAATAAACTCGCAGAGAAAACAAATACTAATTATAAAAATAATGAAGAAGACTGCGATTATTGTTATCACTGTTATTACTACAATATAGATTATTATTCTATAAGATTTAATACCTTTAAGATCGATTTAGATTAAGATATGATTTGCTCGCAACATGACGTTGTTCTCGGCAAATTCTGCGTTTTGATAGAACATAAATTTGTGTCTCCGATCTTAAAGGTGTTAATATTAAGCATGTACTCTGAGAAAAAAAAAAAAATATATATATATATAATATATATATGTATATATGTATATGTTTTTTTTTTTATATATATTATTCTCTTGTAATTTTAATCTTGATTAAGTTCAATATGAATTATATATGTATATTTGCAGAATTCATAAGTTATATGGCAGCAAATTTATCATTTTATCCCAGTAATTGCTTCAGTGCTGTTACAGTACTGAAGATAAATCTTATTGTAAAATTCTAAGAAAATATATGTCGTATAAAAAGTAAAAACGTTTTGAAATAAACTACAAATATATTACTTTAAGCGACAATGCCGATATTTTAAGCGACAATACCGCGTAATTTAGACCTTGCGTAATTATAATATGAAACGTTATCTGCGTAATAGAGTGACACAGTAATTAATCAGAAAATAATCATTCTCGACAGAAACACGATTAGAAAAAACATCAGTGAAAAATCTGAAAAAAAATAAAAAAAATATAAGTAACAAATAGTAAGAAACGATAACTTTTTTATTGAATTGACAAATGTGGACAAAGATGGAAAAAATTCACGGCGCAATTTTATTTACATACTGATAGTAAAAACCACATCACATTTATGTGTTTCATATAAAACATAACTGTTCACATCTCTTTTCGTTTTTTTTTTATTTTGCCTATAAAATTTGATTTGCATATTTTTTAGACTTTTAGAAGATTACTTTTTCCATAATAAGATGTTAATGTACGTAGAAACTAGATTTGTGCATATATTTATTTAACAAAACCTTCATACATGTACAGTTTTCATGGAATATTACATATTCAAAAGTAATAAAGAACTTAAATAATTTAAACTATCACTGTAAGCATATTATGTTTAACATGGATCTCTATTAGAATTTTAAATACGCATACACATTCATCACACATGTATCACGATATAAACTAAAGTTATATAAATTATAATACCTGCTCTCTTTCACACATATACATAAACGTTATGTACCTTTTCATGTTATTTAGACTCATATTTATAAACATTTAATGTTCTTATGCAATTTTTGTCACTCGAATATTTTCGAATCCTCGGATATGCTATCGCTTCTGTGTATATGTAAACATTCAATAGTAATTAGAAAGTTGCTAGAGTGGGTCACAAATAATTATGATTGATAGAAAAGAATTCCAACTAATATACTTAGTATAAAATAATAACTCTCTCTTGCATCTGATATTTAAATACGCGATTCGGTAGCATATTTAGTCTCTTTTCCACTATTTTTCCAATAGAAAACATTTCGAAAATGCTAAAGTTTGCACATAAAGTGTACACACTGTAACACAAGACTTATGTCTTGTGTTACAGACATCGAAAAAAGTGAAAGGCACATAAGAAATATAGGTGTTTTTGTTTTTCCGGTGTCTCCTTGCTTTATTATTTCTTCAGCAGAAATCTCTCGATAGAATTTCTCAATAGATTGCCTTTTTTCTTTTCTTATTTCTCTTATGAGCAACCGAAATTCGCGATGTCATAGAAATTTGTGCAAAACTACAATACTGTGTCTTGACAGAATAACATTTTGTTTATCTTCGATTAAGTTTACACCAAAGCGCACTCGCAGTTAAAAGGTGCATCAATACCCCAATGCCGAGAATTAATATCAAATTGTTCATCACGGACATGTCATCTTCAGTAATATCCATCTCTTTGAGAAACTGAGAAGGTTTTTTGTAGTGACAATAGAATTCATCGCACTTCAAATCCATTCTGTCGAATCCATATGTGGTGTACAGGAGGCTGTGGAAACTTGCGCGGAAATATGATATGTGGAACATCCAGCGAAAGTAGAACGGGATGTCGATGTAAGGAAGACAGAAGCCAAAGACAGACAACAGCACCGCGGTTATGGGACCAATAAATACTGCGATCTGTATAATGAAATACGAAACTTGAAAAGTTTCTTCTATAAATACACATACCTGAATATCTTAGCGCATATAACACTATTATAGTTATAGGAAAAGCGTCTGTGTAATGTATATCATGCATATACAAATATATAAATATTTATTTATTCTTTACAATCACACAGCTTTCATAGACTTGCAAGTTCAATCTCTGTAAACGTCTAAATTTATGATCTTAAATCATAGAATTCTAAAATCTATATGTAAAAACTCTGTATGATCCGATTATGTGAGTATAATTCATTTAACTCAAGTACAACAAGTGGCTTGCTCAAAAGAGAAAGCGCACAAACACAGAATTATAAACTTACTTTAACCGGCGTTGTAGCACCAATGAAGAAACCCCATGCTTGTGCTGTTAGACTGGCAGTTATGCAAATTACCATGAAATATACTATGCGATTTGTTTCCATGGGCTGCCCGGTCAACCAGTAACTCACTGTTAGATATATTAACGCGCATGCCGCTTGAAATGGTATTTCCACGAGCAACATGCTAATATAATATGGAGCTAGTCGGTACCAGCGGTTGAAATGCTCTCTATTGAGAATTTGTATTTCTAATGGAACTAAAACAGAAAAATATTAACATATAAAACATGTTCAGATAATGCGCATACGAAAACAATTTTGTAAACACATGATAACACCCAAAATAAGATTGATAAAACAAACTCAATAAATATTTTTTCATCTTTTTGTAATATTTATTGAGTCATTGTTTCATAAGAGATAATTTTAAAATATTTAGCCATTTCTTCAAGTTTTACTATTTACATTAGAAAATCTTTGCGCACGTATTTGTCTACAATCGCTTTTTTTTTTTTTTTTTGTTTCTATACAAAACGAGATGCATTGGAGCCGTGTCGCTTAGGTGAACGCTTTATGAAATTTAATCATGTAGAGAGATATAGAAGAGATATTCACATTTCCTTGACCTACATTTCGCGTAATGACCGACCAACACACGCGGAACGTTCATGATTATTATACGCTGTATGAAGCAACAGTAAAGATAATTACTGTTATGACGAAAAATCAACATTTATCTTGACAGATAAGCGAAATTAGAGAGATATAACTTTCAAAACAGCTGACAAGTATTTTTATTTATGTCAAGTGTTTTTAATGATTAAATTGCCAAATATTTTCCTTTGTGTACATACGCATATAATATAATATGTAACTCTTTCTGCGTATCTTTCTGTACTTACAAATACATACATATAAACGAATTTTGACAGATAAGCCAGAAATAGAAACTAAAGATATTCTTTGTAACACAAATCTTACGACAAAACAAGTAAACTTTGTTCTTTTTATTATTTTTCAGATTAGCATACTTGGTTTTGCAAAAGTAAAGTCTGCGGCGATGCTTTTTTTCGCATTGAATTGCATATAGGAGCATATCATAACAATTTGACACTTATTTGATTTTCAAATCACGATTGATTAATTCTAACGCTCGCATGCAATTTAACGCGAAGAAAAACATCATGTGCTGCAGGTCTAACAAAAATAGCATGTTTTTTTGAAAGATTTAATTACTTTGTAGTTGAAACGTGACATATGTGATCTAATCTTGTGAGTTTTTTGTTTTTAATATATTATTTTTAAATTAGTGAAAATTACTAAATTACAGACTACGTGTGAATTTGTATACGAGCCGTCGTACAATTCACATGAACTTTGCACGTATTATATAAGAGGATAATTACATCTGACACTATTTGTTATTAACGGTTAAATCGATATGATGTTTAAAGTCTAAAGATCTGAAAATCAGATTAAAAATAAAAATCTTAACTTCTGCTAATAGTCATATGAAATGATTACAGCACACGATGAGAAAATAATGTACTACTTGTCATCAGTGATTAAACAAAGAATGATCCAATGTGGCCAATCTAATAGTTTTTTAGCAACTTTTCAATGTTTTATTATCGTGGTGACATATTATAGATTAGATTGGGTTACGTTTTTACGTGTGCGATAGTATGGATATAAAGGAAATAGTTTGTTTTAAGAATAGTTAAAATACTTACAAGCCATAGTGACTGCCATTTTTCCGGTATAAACAAGAAGCAGCAACGATCCATATAAGTATACATAATTTGCTAAAACACCATTAGCTCGATAACCGCTTCCCATATATAAATATCCAAAAATCACGCCGATTAAAAGATGACAAAGTAATCGTGCCATCAATAACGAATAATCTCTTTTTAAGTATAACAATTGCCTTTTGTATAAAAGATAACATTGTGTCAAGAAACTAGTGGGTGATGATTCCTTGATATTCTTTTCTAAAACAAAAGGCGTAAAGTCTATATTGTTATTATTGTTTATAAATGTCACCATTTAAGATAACAATTTGATTTTGAGTGCTTGCTCTCTCTCTTTTTTCTCTAAGTAGTAAAATAATTCTAAAATTATTTATAAAGAAATGTAAACGTGATTGAAAACTTATATATATGAGTGATAAAACATTATCAATATAAAAAGAATTCACTGAATATTTTATTTACTTTACTGCAATCAAATTACGACGCAAACTTTTTTGCAACAAAAACAGAAAGCGAGAAGAGTTTCTGGAGAGTGATCTTACTTTCATTTTTAGGCTCCGTTGTAGTAAGAGCGGTAACAGACTTCTGTTTACTTTGTGTCGTTTCTGCTGCCGCTACTAACTTATCAAGTGAAATGCCATATTCACCAATTGCTACTTCGAGAACTGAAATAAATTAATTGAAAGATTAATTTGAAGCAACATATACTGTACATTAAATTTATATTTCAAACTTAATAATTCCGCTTACCAAAGTCTGCTGGATTATGATAAGAAGGACAATTCGCGCCGACGGAAGCCAAGTGTGACAATAAAGAAGTAACCGGACCTCTGTATATGCAATAACCATTAGCCACTACGTAGAGACAATCGAACATTTCAAGGATTAAGGCGCTCGGCTGATGAATCGTACAAATTACTGTGCGCCTTTCTAGTTCTGCCAATCGTTTCATAAGAGTAACGCATTGGCTACATGAAGCAGCATCTAGACCTGAAAGATCAAATAAACAATTCTACGTTACGAAGTGCACATTCTCATAATTAACGCGCACATGTATTTCTTTTGTTTTTCAGGAAATGCGTTTTAAGAGAAAAGTGCAAAATATTGTTCGTAAATATACCTTTTTAATGTTTTTGTATTATATGTAATATATACGTAACATACGATTTATATTGAGAGGTTTATTTTGTTATATTGTTTTGATAATATATATAGGGAAATGATACTGCGTTTTATCTTGTGATGCAATGAGTCAGTAATGGACTTAAATTTGCACGGATGCAACGCGTCGTTATTAAGCAAGCGCCACAATGTATATAAGTAACTGAGACTGGAAATGGAATGAGGTAATCGGAAATGGACATCGCAAATTGCAAGACAGCTTATTGCGAAATCTTACGGCTTAGATTATCGTGAAACGATATGATTACAACGTCACGCAAATGTTTATACGATCCAATCACAGACACAAATGAGCACAACCTGTTCATTGTAGAGTATCAACTACATTATATTTTTCTACTATATATTATATTTTTTTAAACTTTATATTATGTTTTTCTTATAAAATAATGATAACAATAATGAATAACAAATTCTAACCGATCACGACTAATATTTGCTCGTTATTTATAATCAAACATAATTTTGAAATTGTCTTTATTATTACTTAGTTTTATATTTTCTCTTTCGCAATCAGCTGTATTTCGCTCATTTTCTATATTTTTTATGTTTCTTAACCTTACTACACTTAACAACAATAGCACTTAATAAAAATGCGATTCCGCGTAGACAGAACGAGAAAAGAGAGAATAATATTATAATGTGTAATAGATCATCGTAATTAATCACTATTATTACGTCGTTATAAAGTCGGTGGATTTTCCGATCTTTATTTTTTTTATCGCAATGATAGCGTGCAGCAATAAAAAAGCTTCATTATTACAAATTGATCACAGATCAGAACGTAACACTATTAACGTTTTTACATTTATTTAACGATATTATCTGAAGTTTTCTTTTTTATATAGACGTCTAATTTATTTGTTTTCACGTTTTACATATTTTTTAGACTTTTTACAGTATACGTCTTACGTATGTTGTTTCTATGAAATATATATTATAAATAATTATATATTTATACCGGCACATTAGCCGCACAGAACATTCTATAAAAACTATCATTAAACGTCACATGGAATTATAGACGTATCAAAGATCAATATTTAGTTCACTTACCAGTTGTTGGCTCGTCAAGGAATAATACTGAAGGATTGCTTAAAAGTTCTAAAGCGATATCGAGTCGCTTCTTTTGTCCGCCCGATAATTTTCCGCATAATGTATCATAGCAATGGCTTAGTCCGAGCATTTCTAATAACTCCAGAACCTGCGTACATATATAGAAAGTCAGGAATTAATTAAACATATCATCAACACGTAATTCATTTCGTAGAATTTAACAGATTTTCTTGAAACTGTGAGAGAAACTGTGTTTTGCTCTTTCTCTTCATATGTAAAATACATATACGTACATATCTTAATAAGAGACTAGAACACGCGCATCGATGAACCACAACACGTATAACCACATAATCCCAAACTGTCACAGGTGCGAATAGCCGAAAACCAATCACTGTCGCGGAAAAGAGGCAACAATATTTTCGAGAAATTCGAGATATTTGACTGAGAAAAACGCTAGCAGTGTGTTTTCGATTCGCACACATAGTTGCGGTGGTTGTTGTAATAAATATCACTAACATCACGCGCGCGTCGATTTGAGTTCAATATTAACACACACTTTTCACTGGGAACCAATATACATACATGTATATACATATAATTTTTTTTTCTTAACAAGAAATATAATTACTTTCTAGACTAAAGTGGATGGTAGTCTATAATCACAAACCTGAGCGTGCTTATAAGCGGAATTGATCGTGCAACCGAGCTTCAAATGAGCAGCTACAGTCATAGCTTCTCCCACTGTGATATGTGTTCTAGGAATAGACTCCTGTTGTATATAACAAGATGTTTTTTTCCATTGTTCGCTATATGGTCCTCGGACCTTGCCGTTGACCAGAACTTCTCCGCTTGCGCCTTTTACTCTACACATAAAAATATATTTATTATGCTTAAATGAAAACGTACGTAATGCTTGTTGAGTAAGCTATCAGAAAAAGAGGGGAATATGGCCAATATGAGCAAATTGGATATTTAAAATATTTGATTGTTCTTTTTTTCTTTTGTTTATTTTGTTTTCTTTTTTGGTATTCTTACTGGGACCTTCTTCAGTGAAATAAAACGTATAATAAATTTCATTCCTACAAGTCGCTAACAAGTTATCTGATCTCACAGTCAAGATGTTAAAACCAAACAAAATTTATCACAACGAGAATAAATGTTTGAAAGAATTTCACAATATTCAGTGCATGACATCATGTGTAATAAAAAATGTGTATAAAAAACAGAGTTTTTAACTCATCAGCGATTTGGAAGATCGAAATTTATAGTTATGTTTTATTCATTAAAAAAAAGTAATATTTCCAGTGAAAAAGAAATATAGTCTGAAGAAGATTAAAAAAAACTTAAATATTAATATCCAATTTGCTCGTTTTGGCTCATTTCTTCTTTTTTTGAATAAAACTATAGAAAAAGATAAAGAATGAAAGAGAGAAATACATAGAAAAAAAGAGCAAAACGGTAATTGCGCAAACACACACAGAGTTTTTGCGTTTAAACGTATAATACATGATGGTATTATTATACGTAGTAATATAATATACGTGGTAATAATC
Source organism: Pseudomyrmex cubaensis (assembly GCA_014825685.1). NCBI lineage: Eukaryota > Metazoa > Arthropoda > Insecta > Hymenoptera > Formicidae > Pseudomyrmex > Pseudomyrmex cubaensis. The sequence continues at coordinate 36,709 of QVOA01013096.1, forward strand.
TCAAATGATGCAATAATGGTATCATTAATATCATTAACGTTTGAATTATTTAACACAAAGTTCATACGTGGAGAGATATTGACAGAATATGATCAATTTAATGCGAAAATATAGAACGAACATAAAATAAGATCTTACGTATGATATAATAGCAAACATAAATACCTGACTGTGATTATCGCTTTGATATCATATTGTACATGAGATAATTTTCCAATATGTGTTTACTAAGATAAACTAATCGTTGCCTGTATGATTGTCCACGATTAATAAAAGGTGATTTTCTTATGCAAAATAACTATAATAATAGTAAAACTTATATTTAGTGATAGTTTGGATGCTTGAATTGATCCGTTGTAATTAATTACTTAATGAGTAGTTCCTGTGTACATCATATACAAGAAGTAATATAAATTTCTTCATATATACAATTATTTTAAAAATGTTCGTATCAAATGTGCAAACTAAAAAAATATCTAACTATGTTATAACATAAGATGAAAACATATGTAGAGTATTGATGGTAAATTCTTTACATCACATGATTAAAATAAATAAATAAATAAATAATGTATGTAATGTATGCACAACTAATTAAACATAAAACTATTTAATGTAAACTATTTAAAAAGAAATTTTTTACATTTATTATTCTCGTAATGTTATCTATAAATGCTGTAACGTAGCTTTTTTCTTAGAGTCATAGAGAACAATTAAATGTAAATATAAACAGTAAAAGTCATTACAAAACGTAATAGTCCTTAGATAATCAACTATTTATTTAACAAGAATAGCGTATATGTGTATTTTGTAATTTTGTTATCAATTGCCATATCTTACATACTGCTCATGTTAATATTCACACACATACACACAAATTACGTTAATTATTTTAATATATAGTACAAGAAAAATTAATATGTACATATGACTTCCTGTCTGTGTTACAATTTAGTTGAAATATATTTGCTTGATTGTGTTAGAGTATAGAAATTCATTTCGGTATGCGTATGTGTATATTTATCTCTCTCTTTCTCTCTTTCATTTTTAATCGTAATATATTTATATAAATACAAATAACCGCAAAATCAGTTCTTTTGTCTATCTAAAGTGATGTCCTGTGAGAAATACACGGTATGAAAAGTAATATAAAAACGTTATTCACATACGTATTTCGCAATGTCAAGGATATCAGAAGAAACATAAAAAAGTGACTTAATCGTGACCAGTCGAGCACGTACGACCTACGTGAACATGCTTATTAAGCGTCTAATTGCTTAGTATTCTGCTAACAATAAAAGCCATCTCATCGTGTGATTATTTTTCTATTAATTATTCATGCTTGATCGCGATATAGCACGTGTGAAAAAAATCAAGTTTTGAAAAGTTTTCTACTGTTGCTCTCATTTACTTTAGAAATCACTCTTACTCAATATAGCTTTCAAGTCACAATATTCTTTTGCAAGATTTGATATTAAATAATACAGTAAGTCGAAAAATGAAATTTATTTATTATTCGATTCAAATAAATCAGGTATGGAACTTGGTATCTGAAATTAATACAAAAAAAAAACACTTCAAACTGAAATACAAAGAAGACCAGGAAAAACTTGATGTAAGATAGAACGTGCACAAACTATATTCGTGTGTAATTATAAATATGTGTAATCGCATCATCATTCTATAAAAATGTCAGATATCTTTTGTCATTTAAAACGTCTTCTTCCATCACGATGTATGAATAATATGATAGATTTATATTATTCCTACAGACACAGGAGCGATGGCGGTCTTGTTTAGACAAGATTTAATTTAAGCATTTCTAGAAACATTTACAGCGGATCCGTTTAGACACGACTTCACATTTTTCTATTAGAAATGCATTACATTAACTCTGCTTAAACGAATTCGCTAATATAAATTTCTGTTTAAGGTAGGTTAAGTTAAAAACAGTCGATAAGATAACATTTTTTTTTTTTTATTTTTTTTAATCTTTGTACGATTTGGTTTAATCAAGTTGTTTATCATATGTGTAAATTAATCTTATCTCTTAATCTCTTTTTATTTTGCTAAAGGTCAGTTTTCTTGTCGCATACGAGTGTACTTACGTTGTCATAATTAATAATAATAATAATTTTAGTAAAAACCAAATATAAAAATTGCACAATAAGGAAACATCATTAAGCAAAAAAGCATCATCAAACACTTTAAATGGAGAGGAGCAGTTTACGAGACTGTTCTTAAGTCTAACAAAGAACAAACAAAATATTGCAAACACAATTTATTAAAAAACAATAATAGAAGCTTTAATAAAAGTTCGCTACAATTGATTAAATTAAATCATTAGAAAAATTTAATTATAATCTTATTTGTTTTGTCATCTTTAAGAGTTTATCTGACTGCATTTATTAAATGTATAAGGTTCTAAAGATATGCGTAGATTGTGATGTTGTAATACCGTATGTTTTATAACTCGTCTGTTTAAAAGTGAATTGTGTGTTTAAAGGTGAATCGCATTCTCAATTTTGCACTTACGTAAAACCGGCAAGAACATTCAACAATGTCGATTTCCCCGCTCCAGATGGGCCCATTATACCTACTAATTCGCCGGCTTTAAACTCGCCGCTAACGCCATGTAGAATCTCTTTGTTGTCTGCAAACAAAAAACACGCGACATGTACAATTACGTCATTGCTCGTAGGCATCTCACACGATGATTCAGTGTTAAATGGCTTAAGACACTTGGTGTCTATTGTGTTTTTTTATATCTATATAATGTTTGATCCGGGAGAAGTATTCAGTAGGAGTAGTAAAAATGATTTATCTATGTTACACTCATAAACCTTACAAACCTTGAACTTATGTTAATCGAATCACGCTACAATGGATTATGATATTCTTATTACACACACACACGCACACATATTGAAGCTTTCCTTCATCGCAAAACTAGTTAAAGAATATTCAATTATACGTTTGAAGAGATTGCGAATATAATTTCTTCTCCATATTGAGAACATCAAGTGACACATATGTGCATAGGATAGCGCGAGCAAGAGTAGGCGTCCAAAGTTAGATAACATTTCTAGAACGATGCAATTTCTTTCAACCTTGCACACAATCAGACCAAACAAACCTTGAACTGCGTTCACGATAAACTGATAAGAGTTGGAACTCGGTAAAGCTAATCGCGTAAGAAGCTACGACGGTTTATAAAACCAGAAATGCATAATGATGACTATGTACATAGTAAGCATTCTATGCGATTGCAAGTTGCGTTTTCGTTACGTTATGTAATTCTTGATTAAGATAATAGATGTTTAGGTATGTTTTTTCTCAATCGCGCATTTTATGTAATATACAGTTGCGATGTGCGCTCCGTGTAATAACGTAATTAATAATGTTCTTATAATCTGAATAAATAAACTATCGAAAAACTATCGTTACCGTAAAGGTAACGCACACTGACATAAGATGAGATAACGTAGTGAAGCGAACAAAATGTCTATAGCATTATTTATCAGAAATACGAATAATTTTAACGATACAACACACTTTTGAGAGAAAAATACTTTTAAACTGTTTCTTTATGCAGACAGCAGGGAAATAATTCTTTGCATAGTTTTTTTTCTTTCTTATTATAGACGAGAAATATCATTTTTTCTCTTTCTTGGAGACATAAATAAAATTAATAAGTTCATATTCTTTTTTATTCTGGCTGCTTTATATAGGGTGCCCTAATAATCATGATACAATCGGGGAAATGTTTTTTTTATGAAGAAATAAATTGATATCGTTATAGAATAAAAGAACATGTTTTGTTTTTTATAAAGAAATAAAATGATATTGTTATAGAATAAGGTTTTCATATATTATTAATTTTTATTTTATAAAAATTTTCATTATTTTTACGATTGCGTTACGACTAATTGGGATACCCTGTATATATATATGTAACGAGATTTTCTTATCGTACATGATAGAGAAGCGTGCATATATTTTCTATCAGAATCTCAAAGTGGTTGTTTGATATCATAAATTATGTGTTTGTAAATCATGTAAATGTCACAGTACGTACCAATAACTCGTGAATAAAAGTCTGTATATTTCCACAGAATTCTTTGTTGTAATCACACACAGTTAAATGCTTATAAATGTCTTGCTTGACTTTTATCAACAAAATTTATGCTCTTTAACACACATATAAAAGCATTTACTATATGTTTTATTTACATCTATTAATAGTTATTCACAAATTAATTAACTAATGAAAATGTGTTTTAAAAAATATTTAAAACCTCAATGTAAAAAATATTTAAGTAGATTTTATTTTTGTTTTTCTTAACTTCGCTCGCTCTCTACCTTTCTCTCTGTGTACCTGTGCAAAATGCTACAATAAATTTTCATAGAGTTGAAAATGTGTTTTTAACCGGAGACATACATTGCTCTACGTCAATTCTCTAGTGACGCACAACTTCCTTTCTTTAAAGTATGAATAATGCAACAAATTTTTATTGCGAATGCGATATCAACACTCGTTATAATGAGAAGCGCGAACAGGAAAAAAAGACATTGAATATTATTTCGATTGAGCTGTAATATTCGCAATGTTCTTTTTTTAGTTTAAAACTTTAAGCAAAAAATCAATACCATTCCGTTTAAATACGTTTATAACGATAATATATGTACAGAAAAAAACGATAATCTAATTAAGAACCAAAATATTCCAATTAATTTACAATAATTATAAGTCTACAATTAATATAAGTCTTGTTATATATAAATTAATCATTCTATCAATCTCTTGATAAACGCAACAATTACTAGATTTATTCACGAACTTCATATATTTTTTTGTAAGTTTGAAATTTATGCTAAATACATTCTCTTTTTAATTATGCCTATACTTTTTTTGAGCAGCATGCAAAATGTGTTTTTATTATTTCTCATTAATTAGTAAGTATGACAAATACTACTTTGCAAACTTCTTTGATATACATCCTAATGAGATGCTCATTGGGATATATATATGCAAAACTAGTTCGGAAACTACCCGATCTACGGCAATATCTCTCTATCTCGATCTGCTAAAGAAAGTTATCCTGTTACGGAGAATTGTTGTGTATCAGTTTCAATATTCCTGCCAAATCTCTCAGAGTTTAATATTTTATTAAACGACGTCACATACTTCACAAACGGCTGAGTGCTTGTGCATATTTTCGAATAATACTTTCTCCGTTTAAAACTTTCATCGTTTTGTTTCGAACAGTTTTACAAGACTTTCTCTTTCACGTGTTGCATTAAATTTTTCTCAATACATAGCTTTTGTTAAAACGATTTCTTGAAGTTTTAAATATTTTCGAAATTCAACACTTTGCCTATAGTATTTGTGACAAGTAACGTAGGCTGCATTTTCGATATTTTACTGTCATCATATGAGAACGTTATAAAGCAGTGCTGACGGTGCGTTCAATAATTGCTTCTAGTGCTCTTTCTGTCTTAAACGACATTCGCAGTACACGCGAGCTGCAGTAACAAAAGCTGAAAAGAGAATTGACGATAAAATTGTTTCCAGAGCGATTCAACCTATAAACGCTATTACTGTAGCGTATTTTGAAACGGTACTCGCAGCGCTGCTAGCGAATTCACTGGCAGTAAATATCGAAATGCACCTATTGTCAATCATGTTTAGTAATATATTAGTATAAATAGTATAACTATCATAAATATTTAGTATAAATAGTATAATATAAATGTTAGAATGACATTAGTGAAGTTAAAGCAATAACTAATAAATCCCTTAGTATATATAGAGAGAAAGATTACTTTAGATTTAAAAAAGTTTGTTAAATCTAAAAAAATTTGATTTTGGACCAAACATTCTAATTGTTTGACTTTGACACATTTGACTCAAATAAAATATTGATTTAAAAACTGCTTTTATAATTATTATATAAAAATACACATTTACCTTTACATTTAATATCTTTAAGCTTTTTAGTTATATCAAGTGTATTCTAATAAAACTACCTCGTAGAGAAAAAACCGTTGAAAATCACCTTGCCTGAGAACGAGACTCGAATCTGGAACCTTCCACTTAACTGGCTTCTTTTGCCATTCAGCATACTGAACGTTGCTAAACTATGTTCGATGCTAAACTATATTCAATATTTCAATGTAAAGCCTGCGACATATGATGTTTGTTTGCGCTACGATTGTAATAAACGCTAGAATTAGACTAATCATAATTTAGAAATGAATAAATTGTCAAATTATCGTAGTGCGATCTAGCTCGAAAAAAAAAAATACTCGTATGCTGTAGGTTATTACCAAATAAAATATTGTTTGTTTGGAACAAATTATTCTAAACAATTGTAATGTTTCTGTCAAATAATATAAAAATTTTCATTTAAAAAAAATTATTGTTTGGTGAAAGATTATTGTTGTTGTTTAAAAATATGACAAATTTAAGTCAAACAAATATGAATCAAATATATTATTAAATTTAAAGAAACCGTTCTCTCTGTACAAATGCATAAAATATTTCCTCATGCGTATATCCACACACATACACACACATACACACAATAAAAGTGCAAAAAAATGCAATGATATCTAGTTGGGTAACCAATATCGACTAAAGTTAAAAAAATTAATATAATCTTAATAGTGAGCTGAAAAAGAAAAAGATAACCCAAAGGTTAAATGATAACGTAAGAAAATGATAAAAAGATAGATAAACAATTTAAAAAACCTTATAATGATTGAAATAATATTCTAGGTTTTCATCAATTTCTTTCTTGAGAAAATAAATCATCTAGAAGTTGTATAAAATTTTTACTTTTTTTGCTAAGCTCTCTAAGTATGTACAGAAATTATTTATTATTTTTTCTTAAGAAAACTTTTTATTTGTTGAAAAGTCTTATTTTTTATTTTATCTAAAAGAATTATTATTGTGTTTAAAAAAAAAGTATGAATTAAAAGCTACAAGCAATTATTCTTTTTCTCAAATTTCTCTCTTCAAACATTATTAATATTATTATATTTCTCTCGGTATACTCACTGATTGAGAATTTGCGGAAATCCCATTTTGTTATACGATAACGTATGTTAGAAAACGATATATCAAGCTCGGGTCTCTTCGGAAAGATGTACTTTTCTTGTTGCAGGAAGTAATTGTTGTTGCCCATAATCGCTGAATTTCGTACATCATCTTGACTCGTACGATCAAACTGACAACAGCTCAGAGACGATCGTGACGGCGAACAATGCGTCGTAGTGGTCATCACAAAAAGTAATGCGATGGAGATTCCGAATGCAGTTAGCTAACAAATGACGTAGACCAAGCATGCGTAACAATTCACAACGTTACAATGTTGTTTAATATCATTCGATTCAGTCAGAGATCAAACGTTTAATAAACGCATTAACTCTATTCACTTTTTTTTTTTATTCGCCCTTTGACTGATGTGTAAGAGGTTTATTTTGCTCGTAGTCGTTTTTTTTTCACGATGATATCAGTATTTATTAATCCACCTGAAAGAAAGGATAGAGACAAGTGCTTATTAAAATATATTACATTTTAATTATGATACACAATTATATTATAGAGTAGAATCTTAGCAATCTATGTTCACTGATTTTTTAAACTTATAAATCCCATCTCTAACTGTAAATTAGATTTGAGATTGCATTTGAATTTAATCACTCACAATCAAAACAAATGAGTCATAAATCTTAATTTTAACGGACTTGACTCTTTAACACACTGATGACCGGCAATTTTATGAAACTTTGTAATGTATGCAGGCGTCTTAGAATGATTAATTAATTACCGAAAAAAATCTCATAAAACATCATTTTTTTTATATAATCCCTACACTTTGAGCTTTAACAATTGTATAAGCTGATGCATGTGCAAACACGAGTTAGCTCGTTACCGATCAACAATACATTAATTGGCTTTTGAATTGATTTCTCGATTGAAAATCGGTACACAATCAAAATATGTGTTTTTAAACTATTTGAACTGTTTTTTTCTTCTTTTTTATGTCTCGCGCGGTGAGCACAATCAAACGAGATCAATTAATTATAAACAAAACAGCGTAGAAATATTGTCAGATGTGTTGCTATTAAATTCTAGGTTTCTACTGTGTACGTTATTTATCATTAGTGTAAAAAAGAAACTAATAATACGTCAATTAAATGAATAAGAAATCAAGCATAACGCATAAATCCACTGGAAAAAAAGAACACGTGTAGCATTAAGTATTGACTATAACAATTCCGTCGAGGAATATGTTTATCGATTTTAACAAAGTGCAGTTTTTGTTTTATATTGAATTTATTAAATTTATTTTTTCTGGTTTTATCTCTTGACAGATTTTTTTTTATTATCTCGTTAAGTAATTGTGAATTGAATTTATGTTAACGATTATTTTTTATTTTGAGAAGAAAGAACAAAATGCAAAAGTAAGCGTTAATAATATTTTATATGTACTACTATTGTTTTAGCATACCAACATCCACGTGTGATTCCGTACAACTTCTTCATATTTTTATTGACTAGACATTAAAGAAAACTCGTATTTCTGTAATTATATCGTAAAACTTATATATTACTTTTTTATCTTTTTTTTTATTTCCTTAACATTTATTGACCTAGAATTTGCCGTAACGCGCATATACTTTGATGTTAACATTAAAAAAAAACAAATGCTTTACGTTGATGATTGAACATAAAATGTCGAAGCAAATTAGTTTTATGTATGTAACGTAAGCACAATTATAGTTACAGCATAATAATATGTATGTATAATCGGAATACAATTAAGAAGTCATGCAAAGTCGAAGGATAAAGACCTAATCATAAAAAAACCGGAGCTGGTTTAATCGGATTGCTGTTCAGATTGAAATTGCACTGTGAAACGCACGCGGAAAAAAAAATTTGCGCTAATACGCCAAAAAAAAAGATATAAATTTAAAACTACAACTTAAAACAAAGATACAATGATGTGATATCAAATTGTTTATTTTATCGGCAATCAAACAGATAAGTTTCTCTTTGTTATTTTGCACTTTCGAAATAAATCCCAAACAGAACTAAGTTATTAAAGTTTGTAACACACACGCACACACACATAGCTAAAAAAAAATAGGATCCCGTCCGCAACATCGCTTTCTCCGCTTTCTAAAGCTGGTACAAAACACTTGCTGCGTATATATGAAGTAACTACATAACAAAAGCTCTATGTGTTTGTAACAATTGTCGTAAAAGATTAATATAATATCATGAATATTATAAATATATATTTTTAAGATTAAACAAGATTATCGACATCATTATTTATATATGTAAAAACATTCATGAATATAAAATATTGCAATTCTTTAGAAAGCGTACATAAAACAGAATAAATATTACAAATAAATTTTTGCTTCGATACATGATAACTATATAACAGGAAAGTGCAAAGATCGCTTTAGTTTGTTAAAACCGCGCTTACTACACACGCTTGTACATTTATCAAATTTTCAATATTTATCTTTGTCTGAGTTAAAAGAATCAAAACAGATAAATCAAAGTTTTTTTTCCTTCTTCAATACTTTAATAACAAATTGTTCTCAATAAGAAGATGCAAAATTGTCCACAATAAGAAAATACAAAACAAAAAAAAAAAAAAAACACACACACATAAATCTTGAAACTGTGTGCTTATATAAGAATGTTTGAGAAAGCAACCAAGATTATAGAATTCTTTTTGTTGCAAATGTTACTTGTAAAAAAACATTTTACATAACGGATATTCATATGCGTGTATGTACATGTGTATAAATATATTTATGCATGCAGGAAATGAATTGTTAGAAACAAAGGTCGGGAAGAACGAAATCGCGATCACATGTAAGCAGTCACAAATATGTTTAACAAATATGGTTCAATTGTAGTTGAAAAAGCTATCAGATACAAAAACAATTCTTCATATTCTCGAGATTACTACGTACCGTCTTTGACGATAACATGTCATCGATATCTCGCTCAACATTGAACTATGATATACATGTGTCAATCTAAATTGAACTTTGAAAGAGATCCGAGATATTTCGGATTTTTTTAAGACGAGACAGCCACGTCATTATGTTATAAGAGTCTGCTTTATCACATGTTTACCCATAATTATGAGTTGCTTTTAATACCAAATTTTAATACCAAATTTCGTCAATTAAAAACGATATCTTTGATATTTGACAGAACAAGCAAGTAAACAGGCGACTTTAAAGTTTTTGATTTACAAAAACTGGTCAAACGAGAATTTTGCGAGATCCTTTTCGCGCAGAAGCTGCCTCGTTTTTCTTATTTATGTTTGTGAATCAGTTTTTTATTTACTTGCATTAGGAAAGTAAGATATTGAAGAAAATTAAATATTATTAGTTACATATCACTTTTATACGTGTAAAATTTAACACACAAATATTTACACATTGTCCATGTTAGTATTTTATTTATTATTGTCATTATTAAATATGAAAGTGCGCGATAATTTTTTATATGTATATCTCGCTCGAGATAATCTAATTTAATTAAAAAATCTAAAATTGAAAAAATCTAAATCAATCTAAAATTGAAAATAAAATCTAATATCGAATCTAATATCTAAATCTAATATCGAAACTAATCTATTTAAGTGTTTTTGCCCACGTTTATCAGTCAGTGACTTTGCGCTATTTTGTAAATTATTTCTTCTTTATTTTATTAATTTGCAATTGTAAGAGCTAACACTAACAATTATAATATTAATTTAATTAAATCGATATGTAGTATTTACAAATTTACATGTAGTGTACTTTATCAGAATGTCATTCATTAGTGCGCAAAAACGACGATATATAGGTTTAATGGTAAATTTTATAAAAGGTTCTTTCTTATCGTCTCGAGTGATAACTGCGACAGCTGTATAAATGCGCGTGCGACACAAACGCTCTGTCTCATGCCGTTACATTGACATTGCTAACTACATATCGCTACCACGACAATCGAGAGTTGAAGTAAATATATTTAAATGCTCATTTTGTGCACGAGAAAATAGGACGTTCTCTTTATCGCAGAAAAACAACTGAAGTTATTTAATTGTTTGGTTTAGAAATATTTCTTATGTTTTATATATTTATGTTTTTTTAAACAAAAGAAGCAAAAAAAAAAAAAAATAAAAGGTAGAAAAATAGATACAAGTGCAAATAAACACGCACACGAATCGTTTCACCTTCACAAAAATGATTATTGTGCGTGCGCATGTGTGTATCTTTTTTATGTTACTTAAAAGATTTATGGTACCTTGCAAAGTAAAGGAAATACCTTCGAATCGATTAAATTTGCTCAAGAAACAAATATACGTTTACAACACGAAGAGAGCAGAAGAGAACTTCTTCTTTTTATAAACCAGTTCTAGGGAAGTTGTTTAATGTCATAGACAAACTGCAGCGGTTTATGGTTGATCGGATCTTGTATTAAAAATCGTCTTAATTATATGAATACATATATATACATATAATTATATACCATATATCTAACAACACACACACACACACATACACACACATATATATATATATATATATATATATAATAATCTTATTCCTATAAAACCAACTACGTATACTGCCATACAGAGTGCAACGCCCCCCTTGATTTAATTATCTTAAGTTATTATCTTCAGTTCTTGTTTCATGGTCACAGTTTGACCTTGTTGTTCAATTAAAGAAAATAATTATGGGTAAATGATCACATGGTATTTTATATACACCCGACATTTCCAAGGAAATATAATAAGCGACAACTTACTTATCGCTATAATTTCGGTGGAAATTGCGTCGTAAGCATGCTATTTACATTTTTTAACACTGTTACATATGTATATATTCTTTTTTTTTATATGTAAAGAGATATTTTTATCCCACGTTTTTATTAGCATAAAAAAATTTGTTTTGTTTTTTTAAACAAACATCGAAATATGAAGCAATGTTCTATAATTACTACAATTTTAATCACTGGAAATCATTTCCGGCGTACAAACCGAACGCAAAAACATCTATCAAAGTTGTAATTTCGCATTGCGCGATGTAATAAAGAATTTATTATTTGCCGAATAAAAGTGAGAATAATATACACATATAAACACAGTATATTAAATATAAATATATGTAAATATATACATATATTTATAAATATTTATTAATTTATTAATTTACATTTATTTAGATTTATTTGACACATATATATTAAACATGTATATATTAAATAAATCTTAAATGTTTCTCTTTAAATGTTTTAACCAAATAAACACAAAGAGATTGACGTAGTAACTGTTTCTATAAGAACGATCTATGTATTCCATAATCGAAAATAGATATTCCGCATAGATACTCACTAGCAACCGATGTATAGTTGGACGAAAAACATTAAAGCCTGCCCGGAGGGGGTTCGAGAGTTGCGTGACCGCCGGCTACGAGAAAATACACACAATTACTACGGACTATCACAGTCGAAAGTTTATCGAGCACTGTCAGGAAAGCGAAGCGCCTTGGAGCACGGAGCGGAGCGAACTACGTGACTGTATATACGACATCATTGTCATATAAAGCAGTAAGGGCTGTTGCGCACAGCTGCATATAAATGGCATAAAACCGTCTCAACCAATGAGAATCTAGCACGGCATTTAATGTTATGCTCTGTGAAAAAACTATGGCGACTTTATGTTAAATGCTCATTAGTCCAAGTGATTTTATGCGTAGGTCAAGTTGTGTGCAATGACCCTAAGTTTATTTTCATTGGCGCTATACATTTGACCTTCGTGTCCAAACGTTATTCACTGCCGGTACTGAAGATCTATGTTATCGGTAAAGTAGTTCATGTTTACAAAACATAGACATTGCGGCGCTCGAGGACGCGGAAAATGCGCTTATCGTAAACGTCGGTAAAACGCGCATATGTTCCTCGGAGAAGGTACTGTGTGGCCATTCTAACCTTTAACTTCTATTTTCTTGTTTTACTTGATTCTGTCGTTTGTTGTCGTTCATCGAGCGAGTTTAGCGCTACTTCGCATGCCGCACGACAAGAAAACCACGCGGCGAAGCCGATCGCGCGAGCGCGACCGGGAACGCGAGCGTGATCGGGAACGACGCGAGCGTCGGCGCTCCAGAAGTCGATCCAAGGATCGCAAGAAGGACAGAAAGCGGTCGAGATCGAGAGAACGGTCACGGGAGCGCGACAGATCGCGGGAGAGAGAGCGGGAACGTCGCGATGCCAAAGACAGATCCAAAGATGAAAAAAAACGCAAGAGCAGTCCGGCGCCTACAAACGAGGATGACGTGAAGAAGGATTTGAAGAACGATGCCAAGAAAGAGGAAGAAGAAGTGGAGGAGAAGTCGAAGTCATTGCCGAAGAAGGAACCGTTGAGTTTGGAGGAGCTGCTGGCAAAGAAGAAGGCAGAGGAGGAGGCACGAGCCAAACCGAAGTTCCTTACCAAAGAGGAACGTGCGGCTTTGGCATTGGAAAAGCGTCAGCAGGAAGTCGAGGCAATGAGGAAGCAGCAGGAGGAGGAACGAAAACTTTTGTTCCATTCCGACAATAAGGAAAGAGATTGGGACGATAGAGACAGGTATTTTAAGTGAACATTTAGAATTTATCATACTTTGAAAAAGTTTGCTTACAATTTATTTTATTGTTTTAACAGAAGAAGGGATGTGCAGCGTTCACGTGAAGATGAGATTAAGGATAAGGATAAGGAGAAGGAAGTAGAAGCTATCAAAGAACGATATCTAGGTCTGGTGAAGAAGAAACGAAGAGTTAGAAGATTGAATGATCGAAAATTTGTTTTTGATTGGGATACTTCTGAAGACACATCGGTGGATTACAATAATATTTACAAGGAAAGACATCAGGTGCAATTCTTTGGAAGAGGTAATCTGGCAGGTATCGATATTAAAGCTCAGAAGAGGGATCAGAGCAAATTTTATGGTGAATTGCTGGAGAAGAGACGCACAGAGGCTGAGAAGGAGCAAGAGAAGTAAGTTTTCGCTGTCGATAAACCTTACATTATCGTAAACTCTTAAATAAATGATGTACTTTTTGTGTTTTTAAGAATGAGATTGAAGAAAGTGAAGAGGAAAGAGGAGAAGCAGAAATGGGACGATCGACACTGGTCCGAAAAGGCTCTGAATGAAATGACAGAGCGTGATTGGCGTATCTTTCGAGAGGACTATAATATTACGATAAAGGGAGGTCGCATTCCTGATCCTATTCGATCTTGGAAAGAGTCCGGCTTTCCAAAGGAAATACTGGACATCATTGACAAAGTGGGTTATAAAGATCTGACACCTATTCAGCGGCAAGCAATTCCAATTGGCTTACAAAATCGAGACATCATCGGTGTCGCCGAAACCGGTTCAGGAAAGACGCTGGCCTTCCTGATTCCGCTGTTACTGTGGATCACTAGTCTGCCAAAAATCGAGAGACTCGAAGAAGCGGACCAAGGACCTTATAGCATTATCTTGGCACCCACACGGTATTGTTTTTTGATTCTAGTTATTTTTATTTAATGTAATTGCACGATGATTGTGGCGTACAAGTAAGATAAATATTTAATTAACATTTGTACTTTGTAGTGAGTTGGCACAACAAATAGAAGAAGAAACAAACAAATTCGGTCAGCCATTAGGCATTCGAACAGTTGTCGTAGTTGGTGGTCTTTCAAGGGAGGAACAAGGCTTTAGATTGCGAATGGGTTGCGAGGTATTTACAATGCAATTATAACAAGTATTCTATTAATTTCAAGCATATTAACGTGATACCAAATAGAATTAAAAGTACGTTAGATATTAGCGTATAATTTTATTCAGTCAAAAATCATTTGTTTCAGATTGTTATCGCTACACCTGGACGGTTGATAGACGTTTTGGAAAATCGATATCTCGTATTAAATCAATGTACTTATATTGTGTTGGACGAAGCCGATCGTATGATAGACATGGGTTTTGAACCGGGTATGTATAATAATAAAGAAAATAATATTATTTTATTTTATAGACGCATCCACATTACAATTAATTTTTATGACATTACAATTAAATATTTATTTAAATTATTTGACTAGTTTTATTCACATAGCTCGTATAGTTTCGTATATCTCAATGTTCAATGTCATGTAAAATTTACTAATTCTTCTAGATGTTCAAAAAATTCTGGAGTACATGCCTGTGACGAATCTAAAACCGGACAATGAAGATGCCGAAAACGAGGAGAAACTTTTGGCTAACTATAATACAAAGAAGAAATACAGACAAGTACGAAGAATTCTCGCTTTCAAATTTGTTCGTATTTACATATACGTTTAAATATTTATGTTAACGACGCCTCTTTGGTTTCAGACGGTGATGTTCACCGCCACAATGCCACCGGCTGTCGAGCGACTTGCTAGAACTTACTTGAGAAGACCGGCAGTTGTGTACATTGGTAGCGTTGGTAAACCAACAGAACGTACTGAGCAGATAGTGCACATAATGGGCGAAGCTGATAAACGAAAGAAACTTATGGAGATACTGAGCAGAGGCGTCGAGCCGCCCGTCATCATATTTGTTAATCAGAAGAAAGGTGCAGATGTCTTGGCAAGAGGCTTGGAAAAACTGGGAGTATGTATTTTAGATTCAAACGGAGTGATATATACATTTTAAAATCGTTCACATCTGTAAATTCTGCAATTTTAATAGACCTTACTGTGTAAGGTTTTTCGTAGTTTAAAGTTTAATTATTCAAATTCAAAGCTAAACAAAAAAATTTTATAGAATTTTGAAAGTCTTGTGAATATTTTAACATAGTTTTCTTTGTTACATATCAGTACAATGCCTGTACGTTGCACGGTGGCAAAGGTCAGGAACAACGAGAATACGCACTTGCATCACTCAAAAGCGGAACCAAAGACATATTGGTGGCGACCGATGTCGCGGGACGTGGTATTGACATCAAAGATGTATCGATGGTTATCAATTACGACATGGCTAAAACTATTGAAGGTAAATTTTCTTGATTTGTATGTTTTATTCTCTCTTTATATAATTGTTTTGTTTTTCATTACTTATCTTATTTTTTTAAATGTTTTTCAGATTACACGCACAGAATTGGTCGAACGGGTCGCGCTGGCAAAGCTGGTCTTGCTATTTCTTTCTGTACGAAAGATGATAGTCATCTGTTTTATGATCTCAAGCAGACTATTCTTGCTAGTCCGATATCTACGTGTCCACCGGAACTACTCAATCATCCGGACGCACAACATAAACCCGGAACGGTGGTGACGAAAAAACGACGAGAGGAAAAGATTTTTGCTTAATCTTTTTGGCAAATAATTCGCCGATACAAAACACTAAGAACATCAAAGGAACTTTTCTACAGAGAAGAGACCTTTTCCACAGAGAAAATAGGTTTTCTTGGAATTTAAGTTTTGTTTTTGTCATATTTTGTAGTTCTTCGATTTCTGAAGAATAGAATTCGAATGTTTTGACTCTATTGGTCAAATCTACGTTAAGATAAAATTATTTACTTTACTTTAACTTAAAAATAACGAACTTACAAGAAAAGAAAATTATGATAAAAGTTAATATTTTAGATAATAATGATGTAAATAGATATTTACGATGTCATTAAAAAATTACTTGAATTATAATACGATAGAAGTTGTTTTCTACAGCTATGGAAGTGGTGCAGGTGGAGTCGTGTAGTCACCTTCGACCTTGCACTCCTCTTTCCAATTATCCGGCATCATTGGTTTCAAGATCTTCACGAAATCATTAAGAGGACACGCAACAGTGCATCCAGGTATTGTCATTGGATATGGTTCGTGAGCTGTTGTGTTTTTTAGAAATACCTACAGTATAAGGTTAGTCTCATTGCTTCGAAAGTCGATTAAGAATTAATAAAAAAAGTAAAGAAAAATTGATGCCAAATAGATGCAGTCGTTAACTAGAAGTTCTGTTACACAAGTTTTTTTTTGTTTTTTTTTTATTTACCTGTACGTTCCATTCGCCTTCATCTTCGTGCAACTCTATCATGACCATGATATTGTAGCGCGGCATCTGATTGTACCAAATGTGCATTGTGTCCAGCAAAGTGACGATGGTGCTATCGTGGCCAACGTACATGAACATTTTTCTCTTCTCAGGTCGTAAATCACCGTTTTTCCTCGCCATCATGTCGCTGGTGATCTTCTTTAGCATAGGGCCGCCTCTTAATCTGCGGAATTCGTCGTTGTACGTGTTGAATTGCAGATCGTACAACGTCAGCGGCTCTAGTTTATCCGGATAGTAGTTCTTCGTCCATTCCGGCAACGTTAAACCCATGTGATACTGTCACAATAATTCGAAATCTCATAAAAACACTTCACAAGATCGAATCGATGTCTCAGAAGAGTTTTTAATTGTTTGGTAATGCAATTAAGATTGAAGAAAGATTAGATGTCTGTTATCTTGTAAATCTAATTTGTATAAAAGTTACCTCGGCTGTTAACGTACTGTAGAGTGAGCCGACATCCTCGATAGTTGCGATCGGTGTGCCTGTGAAGTTCGTGAGTTCTCTGAATAGTTCTTTGTTGTTGTCCTCTACTTTTCGAATTTCCGGCAAGTCGTGCACCGAGGAACGCAATTGAGTGTATTTCGGACACGTATTCCATATTAACAAAAGCTGTAAAAGATGAACAAATACCTCTTGCTTTGTCGCTGTTGGGTGTCATTGAAATGATCGTCATAATTTATTAATGTCGAAATAGAAGCAAAAGAATCCAAAAGAAAACCGGTCTTCGTGTGTCTGACTAAGTATTTACGAAAGTGCTTTACCGTGTCGTCTTCACGTTGTTGATAAAACAACGCGACCGGTTGCCAGGCCAAGTCGGGTCTGAACATTTGTTTTTTGTTGGGTTTCCATAGGGCGGCAGCCTCCAGCATGCCCGACATTTTTGTACGATCCTCAGCGGTCGATTGCAGATAGAAGATGTCGGGACTGTACATCAATCGGAGAAAGTCATTGTAACGCTTTCGCAGAAACAGTCCCAGATCGTATTGGTTCCTTCTTCCTTCCTAAATCCATGGTTTACAGCTACAATTTCATTCATGAGAGTTTAAAAAAAAAAAAAAAAAAGAAAGAACAGTAATAGAACTTACATTTGTCAGCTGACCCCAGCCGTACGGTTCCATTTTCGAATCAATGTGAGGATCATTCGGATAGGTATCCACAGGTGCTCTTTCTCCGTGTCTTACTATCTAAAAAACAAAAAGATATTGCGATAATAATTCCATTCTAAGATAATTGCAAGAACACGCGATCGACTTTATCATCTTCATCAAGTTTTTTCTCTTCAAGAAAACTTATTTCTAAAATGTATGTCTAGATTGTTACGTAAAAAAAAAAAAAAAAAAAAAAAATAATAACAGGTGGAATACATCTCTTAAGTAAATGTGACAGATAAAATTGCTCGACTTGTCGATTAAAGAAACAAGATCTAGGCTATTCAATAAAATTGCAATGGAGAAAATACATACAGAGAACTGTTATTCCATGATAACGTTAATCCCAGTGCAATTACGACTTTTTACCGCTCATTTCGACTTTAAGTTGTCAGTTTCTCGGGGAAGAATGACTATGAGACGGCATGAATTGATGAAACGTGATGGATTACTCGAATCTTGTTTAGTTTCGCTTTCGTTTGCCTGCCAAAAATATATTTTATTCATTTTAATGTTGGCTAAGGGAATAGTGACAATCAAGAAATAGCTTATTTAAAAGAGCAAAGATGGTATTTTACGATTTGGTGAAAGAGAAAGTGGAGAACAAAATTTATTAGTGGTATCTGAACAGGACAATATTTTATCTTGAATATAATATCTTCAGGTCTGTGTGATAGCAAAATTCTGAATTCAAATTCGGATCCGATGTGTCATGTCAAAATCTATGAACATCATCTTTGTTTTATCAAGAAGAAAAACAAACATACGTGTATGAAGTCTAAAACAAACTGCACATACCGCTGTGACTAGTCGCAGAGTGTCCTTTTCGTGATCTGTCTCGTTTTCTGTAACTTCAGAGGCCAAAGGTGTTCCTAAAATGTAATATCTAATGATTAATATCTAATGGCAACGTGAAAATATAACGATTCTACGTTTTACGAAGCAAACGATGAGAAATAAGTAATAGGATTGTTATTAATCACATTTTCTTGGTAACATATGTTAATAAGAGGACTAGAGCTCTAGCTCTTGTATAAGATTCGTGATACGAGTTGTTAAAACGAATAAATGCTAATGAAAATAATGATAAACTTAATATCAACGAATAAACATTTTTATTTTCCTGTATGTTCGTTTAGATTAAAGTCTTTGATACAAACAATTGGGATATCTCGCGAGTAAATTTATTCGTACAGTGTGTGTGAATGACAAGTCGAAATTGAGTTTAATGAGCATTTAAAGAACAAAAGCAACATTTACCTAACACCAGCGTGAACAATCCAGGGACAAGAATAGCTGTCGTTGGTGCGATCATTCTGAATTAATCAAGAACACAGAAAGGTTGATTGGTCGACAAACGGACTCGCAATTGTGACTGAAGCACGTGCCACCACGTCTACGACAGTATACTGAGAGCAAGCTGCAACACGTGCTCGAAGATAAAGTCAAGCATCCCCACTCTGCGAAAAAAACAGCTTATTTTTAATGTTTGTACAATATAAATATAATTGGCCGTTTATTTTTAATGTGTGTGTAATGTAAATATAATTAAGTTAAAGTCGCGTTAAGAAGCAAATTAAATGAATTGTCAATTCTCGACGAATTCAATAATTTTTGTACCTGAGGTAGAGAGAGAATTTTTAACGAAAAATTCCTGAACGCGTATATTTTCTCTTAGTTTTCCTTATTGTCACACAAAAGACTATAGTGCATTTTCTTTACTTGATGTTATCATTACTAGTTGCACAAAATTACGTAATAACATGTGTCTGTATAACGTACGTTTTGTACGTCATACGAAGATGCATCAGAATTCTACAAAAATTTTCATAGACATTACACAATAAATTACTTGAAATTACTCAGTCACTGTACAATAACTTTTCTGTACAATAGAAAAAAATACGTACGTATATGTTATCTCGGTTTTTTTTTGGATAAAAGTTTCACAAGTATGTTATATTGTGACATTGCAATTGAAAAAAGAAACTTACGTAGTCGCAAGGTAGTTTCTGCGTACATTCTGTACGCAGAATTTGCATAATAATATTCTACTAACATTCCTGTGATAAAAAAAACGAAATGTAACTGATAGCAAAATGTTTTTTTTTTTTTTTGTTTGATCTATTCATTCACTCATTTTAATCACTAAGACTATAAGATTTGTTAGAACATAATGAATTGGATTAACTTAATTTAAATTGCCATATAATTTGTTTATTCTCGAATTGTTTGTTCTTTTCATTTTTCAATTTATCGATATTACGCACGGTAAAAACAGTTTCCTATGACGATTATATGACCAGCGAGAAAAATTTGCCGAGTTTACTGAATTTTTCGTTTTATTAACAAAAATCTCATTAAGCTTAGTAAGTATTGGTAAATATGTATAAAAACGGAGCACCCTCGGAGGTCATTGTCCTTCACATATGTTGTCAAGGACATCTTCCTGAACAACAATTT
>QVOA01013097.1:0-96983 GCA_014825685.1 Pseudomyrmex cubaensis
AAGCTCGTAATGACATTTATTAAGACAAGTAAGGTTAAATTTTTGAATAGAGGTATAATTGACGAGATATTTTGTATCAAAAGTTTAGCGAGGAAAACCTCGGGAGGTTATCAATAGCGTCAAGACAGTGACACTCATTCGGCGGACACTTTTATGTACTTGGCGTCGAGACGCTGCCGCGTCTCTTAATATAAATATTAATAATAATTTTTATTTTTCTGTCTTTTATTTATGTCTCTAACTTTTGTCTGAATTAATATAGTTTTTTAAAGTAGCGACAGAAGTGTGTATAATATACACACAATCGCATATTGCATTAAACTAGTGAAGATACGACGCAAATTAGAAAGATGCATAGACGACGACTAACGTTTAATTTACAAAATGAAGAAGAGAGTTTTGGATAAATATTGTCATGTTTATTTATTTGTCTAGTACATAGTCGCGAGATGGAAAAGTTTTATTGTATTTGGCACGAGATGAAGAGCAATGTTTACATCCTAGCAAAGTTACAAATAGTGGAAGGTTGTGAAAAGGCAACAGTTAGATGGAATAGTGTGTGTTTGTGCTTCGGCTTATAAAGTTACTTTCTGGAAAGTGCGCAAAAACACGCTCTCTTTTATACAGTCTCCACTCAAAAACGGAATGCAAAGCACCGAAGTAGCTCCGCGACGATAATGTAATTGTGCCACCTTTAATGTAACTTTTGCATCAAGCGTAATTGAACTTTGATACAAGGCTTAGACAACTTCTCACCAGCTGATTTCGCCGAAACTTTGTCGCCTGCCTTATCAAAGGGTCGCCTACAACTCGAGAACTGAGAAACTTGTTACATCGTTCCTGTCGCACAAACAATCTTTTATGTTCCGTCACAAATGCAAACGAACTTCAATAAATATCTTATATCAAAGATATATAAAGAAGAGAAAAAGAATGCAAAATTTATAGTGAACAAATAAAACAAAAAAAATTACTTCTTTACGTTATTCCAAAAAAATAAAACATTTAATCACACTTAAAGTTTCTTAAATTCTATCCAATTATTTACATATTACTCGCGTGTAAATCTAGCAGCAATTTATGCAGCAAACGTGTAACGTTTCACCGTTGTGCTTTCGGTATATGTAGCATCGTGTAATGCGATGAGACACAAGAATACTTTAGCATCCTTAACTGATCAAAGGATACCAGAGAAATGAAGATGCTCGTTAACTTGTTCTTATCTCGCGGAAAGCTCTTTGACATGGTCGTGCTATATAAACATACAGAAAGAAATCGTGTGTAATTTTCTCTAACTTTTGTTTTTACTCGTATTATCTTCGCGATTATGTTGTAAGAGTGGAAAGCGCTTAAACTTGATTTAGAATTTGGCTCTCTGAGAAAAAAGGTCAATAAAAATTTTTTACCGTACGTATATAGTATTGTCATATGTATCCTATAAAGCACGTATCAAAATATAAAGAGAACGCGATTTATTATGTAGAAGACGACGCGTTTAGCGTCCAATTGTCTAGTTGCCAGTGTCAAACGTGACGCTGATTCGCATCTAGCAACAAGTCCATCGGTTTTCAAACACTACGTCGTACAAACATTTGAATCAAGGCCAACAACGCATAAAATATGCCTTTTGTATCGCTACGTATATAAAATGACTTTTTTGTGCTTGAAAATGGTTTTTTACAAGTCTGATCGGCCATAAAAAATAAGAACATAATTGCTATTTAGTTGTCTGTAGTAATAAAACAAATAACTTTTCGACTCGAAAAAACGGCAGTTATAGAAACACATCGCAGAAATGTAATTTAACATATACGGAAATCTAAACCGAAAATGATAAAAGAAAGATAGAAAGATTGCGAGTGAATAGGACGAGAGCAGATCGCAACAAACGTCGGCAACGTCCGTTGCAACTGACCGTGCTGCATCGGTGCATTTTCGCGGCGACGCGGCACTAATCTGTTTGGCTGAAAGCCCGTTTAAAAAGAACTAGCTACGGTACACGCGCAAGTTCGCATCTCGCCAAAAATTACACGGTTGTTTTCTCTCTTTCTTTGTTGCTCTTTTTCGTTATTAACTCTGCGCTAATTTTGATAATAATTACTCTCGCATCGCAATACATCGTGAGCTTGTATCGCAAGCAGCGTTTAAACCAAAAGATCGTATCTCACTTCTTCATTGTGATAACGAGATAATCTTTGCAAAAAACAGCGAACGAATCGGAAACGAAGAGTGTGCATGCGCACGTGAAAGCTTTCTTCGCGAGTTTCATAAATTCTAAAGAAAAGGCTTGGAAAGACTTTAAGCCAAAAGTCTCAAAGTTTACGTAGGCTTCTGAGAAAGGCTTCTAAAAATTGACAATGCCCGAGAGGAGTTTTCAAGCTTTCAAAAGTGTGCCTAGTATTTTTCTTTTACGGTTGTGAAGTTTTGTCCAAGTCTCTGGAAAAAGGTGTCATGCTTTACCATTTATAAAGATTAACATTTCACAAATCGTTCAATACAATCGTGAATTTTAAATTATTCAAAAGAAATTAATTTAATACTTTTTTCGGGGATTAACATTCAAAAAAATGTTATTGAGGCCTGCTAAAATTATTCTCAGCGCTGAATTATTATTATTATTTTGCTAATATATATACAGTAATTTGACTAATAGGCATTTGTAACGCCAGTTATTTCTGTATAATATTATTATGATGAGAAAAAGAGGAAGAAAGAATTTTTGTTGCTTTAATGAAGAGACTTCTCTCACATTTAATTTATTCTAAGGTCAATACCTTGCCTGCTCAGGTGAATTTAATTATTCTACAAGAGAACCTATACTAAAGAGAGAGAGAGAGAGAGAGAGAAGAATTAGAAAGAGAGAGATTCTTCAAAGAAGTTTGAAGGACCGACAGAACGGATATTGGAAGACGAGCGGGTGAAAATCGTAAGAAAATGCATCGAAAGCAAAAACACAGTTTTCTGTGGCACGAGTTTTTTTACTTCTTGAAAAGGAAGGAAATTAACTGCCACAAACTTGAGAGAATGTCTCGTCAAATCATAAGAACACTATAGATTTTCTATTATTATAAAACATTTTTGAAATATATTTATATTTTTATTATAATACATATTATACAATCTTAGATATTTTACGACAAAGATCATGGTACATCACATAAGAGATGTATATTTTCATATTAAAAGTTCCTATATAACGATACGATAACGCACAGTTTAGCTCGATAAGATGCAAAAACTTAGTTATACTAGAATGTTAAATATTTTTGAAACATGAGCGAAATACGAGCACACGATGTCGCATAATACGAGTGGATAGAATGAAGGCTGGCGTACTTTCACGGAGGAACTTTTCACATTAGCAAAAGGTGCAAGGGCGATATCAGGCGTACCACTCTGCGAGATAGTTATATACATCGCAAGCAATATAAATTAAAGTTCTTAGCTATCGCTTGTAATTACTGTTTTGCTAGAGTTTCGATTATTTACGTATAATATTTCTTTTCTTTGTTGCATATCCTAAGTTTTTTCATTTTTTACAAAAGTCAGGATAGTTTTTCTTGAGATCTAAGATTATTTTTTATTTTAACAATTCTCACTACTGAATATATTAAGATCTTAAAAAAATTTATATTTAAATATATCTTACCTTGCGAGCTTTTGTCCTTCTTTCTGCGCCGCTGCTTCTTCTTTTGCATTTCCTCGACATAATTCGAGGACGAAGAGTCATCCTGGTTTGGATACTCGCGGTTTCCATCTACCGATTTTCGCATCTCTTCCTGTCTCTTCTTGAGCAGTTCGTAAACTCTCTTGAAGTAATCTTTGGTGATATCTTCGTTCGATTTATTCGCCAGCTCGGCGTTTAGGTATCCGAGATCGCTGTCGGAACCATCGCCACCATTTATCTTCAAATCGTAGTCGTTCGTGCATTCTTCCAGATTCTCGCTTCCATCGACGATCTTGAAAGTGTCGCTTTTCTTTACGTTCGAGCGAGCGTACAGCTCCCGGTAGTCCTTGAAAGCACTCTTTGACGGGATCGAGTTGTAGCCGAAGTCCGGAGAATTGATGCTCAACGCGGATACACTGCCTACGTCATTGCGATTTCTCACTTGAATCTTGCCGATTATCGGCGACAGACACCTGTCCGTGTTCTTCTCTTCGACAAGCAAGTAATTCTCTTGCAAGCTGGTACCAGGTCTGCTGCTGTTTGCCGATGAAGTCTCATCATCTTTCATGTCGGTTTCCTTTTTCACCGTCGATTTTTCATTTTCTTGATGGAACTTCTCGTTCTGTTCGTGGAACGGATTTACACAGTTCTTCAAGTTTTGACAGATCTTGCAGTTGCGCGACGAGCATAAATCGCGTTGCAGGTCCTTCCATCTCGGTTTACTCATAAAGTCGTCCTCTTCTGGTACTTCTCTCTCCGATTCTCTGTGAAGCCGTTCGCTTCTCTTTCGCTCTTTGTATTCTTTCCAGGACCTTTCCACATTCTCTTGGCTCTTTATACGTCTCGGGAGATTTGCCACGTCCTTGCTACTGTCCGTACTGAATGCCGTTGCCGCTGCTTGTCCGAGCAAAACGTCGCTTTTTGTTTTTCGATAGAGTTTCTTTCTGTCCGCGTTCGACGATTCTCTCTTCAACTGCGGCTTTGGCCGATCATTCGATTCCGCAGCTTCAACCAGGGCTTCGCTCCTTGATCGCCGATACGTACGTTTTTTAAACTGAAAGGCCTCTGAGAATTCTTTACAGTTCTCTTCTCTCTCCAATTGTTTGCACGACTTCGGCTTCTCCTTCTCAAGTATTTCAGGATCAAATCGCAAAATACTTGTCTCGCTGCGCACTTTTCGTGTCCTGTAGTTTCTCCGATTATCCTCGTGACTATAGTCCGAATATCTCTTTCTGATTCTATTCTCGACAGTTTTCGAAATGTCAGCGCAAACTGCCGATCCACAGCGCGCCTGTTCCATATTCATTCGCTGCTGTATCTTCTCGCGCAAAAACGATCTGATCTTCGTTAACTCCTCCTCGGACATGTCGTACTTTATCTTGCGAATTACTTTATCCTCTTTGTTCAACGTAGAAGTTTCTTTCGTCGAGTTTTCTACCGAAATTATAGTGTTTCTCGATTGTGTCGTTTTGCTTTCTTCACTTGAACTTTTCTCTTCAAAATTGGCGGTGTCGTTTCTCATCAAACTACGACTTCTTGAATATTTCTCGTTCGACTTGATTTTACTATTCTTCGTTTCATCTCCGCCACTTTCTTCCTCGCGAACCAAGCTCAGCAATGTCTCGCTCTGACTTCTCAGATACGCTTTAACTTTTCTACATCTGTCCTTAGCGACTTCTTCAGGAGTCTTGCCAATTGTGCTGCGCGTACATAAATCCTTCATGATCTGTTGCCGAAGATAATCACCGGCAGAATATGCCTTGACTCCTGCCGTTAATTCCTTAACATTTCTTTCGATCTTCATTGTTTTATCTTCCGACAAACGAGTAGCGGACGAGTGTCTCTTTTTTTTGCTCGGTTCCTTTTTAATACAAACTTCGCTTCGGGACTTTCGCGGCGCAAAGTTGCACGTGTCGAATTTGCTGCTAAAGCCGTCGATATTACGATTCCTCTGAAACGGCGTCACAATGAACGACGCGGAAGTGGAAGACGTTGACGCGGACGATGTCGGTTCCTTGCTTTTTGAGCTGGCTCTTGACTCATCGATGGGAAATTGTTCGTGAGTTTTCAGACCTTCTTTGAAAGAACCTCTGGCTCTTTGCGCTGTTCGCCCTGTTGTCTCCACCAGGAGCCGACCGTCCTTGTCGAGCAGTTGGATGACAGGCAACGCGTCGGCGGACGTCGTCAGTTCCCACTCCCAGTGCAGCGGTTTCTGCAGCTTCAGCCGGATGATCGGCTCCGCCGATTCGCCGAGGCCCGTGGAATCCGGACCAACCGGACTGGAAGTCGTCGCGCGAACGATCGGATGAGCGTTCTTCATCGTCCTGGTTCTTCACCGTTTCCTCAAATAATTCTGTCGGAAAAACCGCTCGCTCGCTCTCTCGCTTGATCGTTCTGATTAATTTTTCGTCTCAAACGGGTTCGCCGTCTCGATTTCTTAAATGGCTTTGCCTTGACTCGGTGAATTTTATGGCCCTCGAGACAGACTGATTGTTTTGTTTTTCGCTTAACTGCGTTCACAATGATTGTCCGTTTTATTCTCTCAAAACGAAAATTATTTTTGTTGTTTAATATAAAAATGAACACTTTACATTTTAAGCAAGTAGTGTTTTCTTTCCTGCTACATACTGATTAAATGTTACAAATATAAACTGCACTATTTTTTGCATGAGGCAACACGATCGTC
Organism: Pseudomyrmex cubaensis; assembly: GCA_014825685.1. NCBI lineage: Eukaryota > Metazoa > Arthropoda > Insecta > Hymenoptera > Formicidae > Pseudomyrmex > Pseudomyrmex cubaensis. The sequence continues at coordinate 6,354 of QVOA01013097.1, forward strand.
GAGTTCACAAAACGATTTTCGAGACGCAGACTGTGCAACCGGTTACATGATTGAGAGTTGCCGTCGTTAAACCGTTTGTCTAGCGATAAGCTCCGAGTTAAAACTGCAGTCCCGTTTTCCGAGCACTCGTGAATATAGCAGCTGCATGCAATAGTATGCGTTCTCGAGTTACCACATTCGGGTTGTTGCATTCGCGGCGCGATCACATGATCGGCGACGAAGAGCGGACACGATCGCGAGACGGCGAGCTGCCGGTTCGCTCGTTCGTGTCGTGGCGCGCAGTCCAAATTCGCGCGCGTTACATCGCTTACATAACGCGACCTCGCAAGCTTGGCAGTCTGTCAAAACTCGTAACGGAGACTCGAGTTAATTTTCTTTCTTGTCTGCAGTTGATGAAGATGATATGCACACGTATACAGAGTTCTACGTTATACACGTCTCACATTGCGGGCAAATTTCGCGGAAGATCCATCTCTAGCGCGTTTCAGCACGCCGCTCGTAATTTGCAAAAACAGACGCCGAGTCGCTTCGCTCGCGAAATGATAGCACACGTGCACGAGCGTGGTACGTTTACGTGCGTCTGTATATCGCTGCAGGCAGTAATATTAATTAAATATGTTTCATAGACAACGTGCGCACGTAACAAGCTATATAATTCGCAATTGAATTTTTACCAAATTTTCTTGAGAGTTTATTTTATTTTATTTTTTTTATAATATATACAACAAATTTATTCCACCTTTATTATTTATTATTGAAGCACACACTACTTGAAAAATGTTCCGTCAACGACAAAACGTCAGTCAATTAACAACGCACAACAAATTGCTATGCCAATCGCAGATCTAATTTTCTAGCGTTTTACAACAAATGCACACGCTCTCGAGCAACCGCGAGTATGAGAAAGGTTCGAAAGAGGAAAATATTTTCTCGACCTTCAATCTACCGGAGTTTAATCGCACACGTATAAACTTTCCGGAGAAATTCGTTCGAGTATCACGTGATCGATCGCAGACTTCGTGATTGTCGTTTTCGTTTCTGTTCGAGACGCGAGGGATTTCGATCGGTCGATCGACGGATGTGTATCGGTTAATCGTCGCGTGACTTGTACCGAAGGCAACCGTGGATCTCACTGAAGAATCAGAACGCAGAGAAAGAGAAGCGAATCTAGAGCTGAGCGACGCGGCACTACTGTAAATGCGCGCGGTGGCGTCATGCCGATCCGAAAATAAATCCCGCGGGATCCATCGAGTAGGGTACAGGAATTCCGACACGTGGGATGTGTCACGAATATCAGCCGAGACTTTCATATGTGTTGTTTTTATTGCTCGCGCACAGATGTGTGCACTGCGTGGATGATTCGAGACGAAATCGTAATTGGAATTCGCTTTTGTATCAAGATTACAAAATCACTATTCGCGCAAATCGTTGCATTATTTGCAATCGGAATTGTATACTGCTGATGTAAAGATTGAATGCCATATATAAAAAAAATTCTGGATATAAAGTTAATCGGAAATAACATTAAGAGGAAAATATATTTTAACTATTGAATACATTACTTACTAGATTAAATTAAGTTTTTGAATCTTTCTTGATAAAAGAATTGCTTTTATCTTGAAGATATTTAATTTCAGGACAAGTTTTAATCTTATATAGTAAAATATTTTAAAGAAGTTTTTAATTGTTTCATGTATCGAGAGAAAAGGATACTAATTATATATTTGTAATAGAATATTCAGAATATGTAAATATAAACGTGCATTAATAAGCACGTTTATATTTGTTCTTAGAAAATAAATAATTGCAAAACTTACAAAGTAAGTTTGAGTTGATAAATCAGTGAGTTAAAATTAAAAACAAGCGCTCTGAGTAAAGTAGACGCGCGCGCAAAACTAATTTTAAATCTGCAGTTTCAGAAGCTATATATTTACTCAGCTTAAATTCGATTCATAATAACCGCGACATTACGAGATGAGAGATGACACATATCTCAGATACTTCTAAATATATTGTGGTATTTTTAATTAATAAACAAAGAATAGAATTTTTTTATTCAAAATTAAGTTTAAAATTTTTATTTCACGTAAAAGTAACGAAAAAAGTACACACACATAAATATATATACATATATATATATATATATGTGTGTATGTGTGTGTGTGTGTGTGTAATAAGCTGTAGTAAATATCTGATTTTAAATAATTCAAGATCATAGATATATTTTGTGTCAAACACGCGTCGAGCGAGATATATGACTGGCAACTACGATCGATATATCTCAAGAATGGATCATTGCCCTGCAAGAAATTTGTTTACGATCGATCGTGGGCAGAGTCGGCGGACGCTTGTATTGGTGCTCACATCTCAAACGAGTGTAGCATAAAATATTATCAATATACGTTTAGTTTCAGTCTTTACTTCTTTTTTTTTATTTAAATTCATTTAGGCATTAATTAAAATTGGTAACTACAGTCATTGTAAAATTGCTAAAATAGCATGTCAGCATATAACGCTGCAAAAGTGTCACAAAGATTAAAAATGCTGATAGTTTCCAATTTACGTTGCATATAACTTTTTACTTTAAAAGGTGAGTTTCGCTGGAAATATTCGCGAATTAGCATCATGTTTCCAGATTTATAATACCTTTCCTTTGAAATATATCATACATCTACCATTTCCGCAACTCGTATTTACAATAATGAAGAATATGTAAGTTAATATATAACGTAAGAATTATAACCAAATGCTTTTTGTAAATTAAATCACTCTTGTGAGTTGAGAAATATTTCAACGATGGAAAAATGCATCACGCACAAGGCTCATGCATCATGAATAAAAAATTGGCCGTTGCCCTTTTACGATCGAGCGAGCCGATTCGCGATGCGACGGCCGCGTCAAACTGGCGGTGTCACGAGTTCTTATCGTATAATAGCTTTTTTATTTTTATCCAACGTAGCTCCAATATCGTAGAGAGTTTCCGTAACGTTATGTCACGCAATATTTAAATAAAGTAGAGCGCCATATATAATTTCTTAGAATCAATGCACTCGATTCGATTGATACGTCAATTGTGCTTGCGATCGCATCCAAATTCGGTTCGTAATTACAACAAATAAAATGACTATTCTTATATTTCGGAATTAGACATCTCCAGCGATTATAATGCGATTTATAATTTCGATAGAAATTTAAGTATAGTAAAAGAGAGAGTATATATATCCACAACTTAAAACAAAGTTGTTAGAAGCGATGGTGATTCTGTGAAAGGACTGACAAATTGAAGAGACAAACTTATTATACAGCATAAAAAATAATAATTTATTCAGCATCCAGCAGAAATATAAACGTACAGTAAACTGCTGGGAATTACATATCTATCCGAATAAATGTAAACGAGAATTGTTGAATAGCTCGACAACAAATTGCATCACCGAGTATAGCCAAGTACGAAGCTTGGCATACTGTGGCCTTGTCATTTTTATATAAATCTTCTAAATATTATAAAATGCTATTAAAATATTCTGTGTCTAAAAAACGCATCAAGAAGATTGAGAAACGATGTTCTAAATGATTCTTTTACACGATCGCTTTTTTATTCCTTCTTATATCTATTTCTAACAAGTGTCCCGGCTTCTGTGCCAAATACATTCGAATGTACAGAGCGTACTTTGCACGTGGCTCTTAATAGTCATGGTTCGTCGCTAATAAGAAAAAAACACTCTATTGTGTAACACCATGACATCAAATTCAGTCACCGAAGATAATTCGAAGCTTATTCAGAATATAGATATAAACCACAACATAATAATAAAAATCAACATCGGTGGCTGTAATAAAAAAGGTAATTGCCATCTGTATCACGTCTGTTGTACGAATACAAAAAGCGGTAAAAAGGAACTGCTATTCTAAAATTCTTTTAGCTTTTACGGATAAGCTTTTTGCACCTAAACAAAATCTGCGCTTCTCACAACAGATCTATGAGCTAAGTAACGTTATATAAAACTCCGTATTATCAACGGGAGATTGCATTACATAGCGTTTTACAGAATCGTTATCACGCAATAATACTTACAACATTTATTGTGTTTACATATATAGTATATATGACAATAATACGCGATAGTACAATTATATATATGCGCGTATAATAATACTAAATCGTAATAAGCATTCTCTTGCAGTTTATCTAACTGCGCCGCTGTTTAGCTCGTACAAATGCAAATGCACTCGCTCGTACGACAAATCATAATACTTACAATAAGTCAACAGAACATACCCTTTGCGTAATTACAGGCGCGTTACGTCTCGTTTATCACGGAATTGCACGTTTTCCAAGGAAATTGCTATATCACGTTCTATATTGCTGCATCTCTCATTGTAAAAAATACTTCCGTCGTGACACCTTGAACCCTTATTGCGTAAGCTGTTCTGAACAGGAACTTTAAAAAGGAGAACTACATGTACGTAATCGCAATAAGCATTATATTGCTGCAGCGCGCGTATTATTATTATATTCATTCATTAAAATAATATTCTTTAAAGGGAATAACTTATGTCGACTTTATGAAATAACATAATAATTTCTTTATTTCGCGAAGAGCGTTTAAATACGTATCATCTTAGAGCGTATGTTATGTTTTGAAAATTTGCTTTTGAAAAATATACGAAATAGATTTCATTAAAACACAGTTCGAAATAAAAGTATATTCGTCACGTAAGAACCGGTACCAAGAAAAATTACTTTTTTGTTTTACGTCGCCTCGTATCTCGAATCTATGTTAAATCTGTAGTCGGAGTGATTTCAGATTGATTCCAACTCTGGACTCACAACAATCTGGACTATTTTGCACTAAAAGAACATACCGAGATACGTGTAACATATGAATGGCGCAACAAGTGTATTTCGCCGCTATTCACGTAAATTAGCGCAGTGGGACACGTCGTCGAAAATTCGCAAGGATAAGTTTCGACAATAACAAAACTACGACAATAACAAAACTGTCCTCTTTTGGAAATATGTATCTAAAATATTCACATAGTGCAAAATAACAATAAACGAAACTTTTCCAAGGGAAAAACAGATCTACGCGAGGTAAATGTATTTACAGCTTGCATTGCACAGCTTTCAATCGCATATGTTCTTTTTCTACGCGCAATAGCCTCTTCGAGTTTCAATTTGAAATAGCATATTCACTATCTCATCTTGACTGTTGCTAATTTAATTTGTAAGACAAATTATAAGGAAGCATACGCATTTGAAATAATGGAAATTTGCTCTAGCTTTCTTTTTGACTAAACTAATATTTAAACGCAATCAAAAAGTAATTCAAAGCTTGTACATATAGAAAGTTTTCTGTTCAAATTACGTGCTAGAAACATCTAATTTCACGCCGATGTACAAGATAATAAAAAAAAATTTATCCAGCACTTGAAAAGGCCGGAAATTAGAGTATTTTATGAGTCACAAGCCGAATCACAATTGGTAGAAAAGAAACTATCGTGTCTACAAATCAACGGAATTCGTTCACGATCACGGGAATATCCAGATCGCGTTTGCATTTAAAGCACTCGAGATCGAGCAGCGAACGGTCTGTTTGAACGGGCGATTCACCACGAATACTTTCGGAACACACTGGAAATTTGATCGTTGCAAATTCACTTGTCGCTTAGAACTGAATTTCGCGCGTGATGTATCTTGCTTATTAAAACATACCATTGAATAAATACTTCGAACAAAAAAATCAACATTTTAATTTTACTTTTAAGTAAAGCTTTGTTTCTTTTTGAAAATACATATATTTTAGTTTCATAAAAAAACACGTCACTCATAAGTCATACAAGCAAGCGTGATTTACTTTTTAGCAGGCGTTGCACAATGTAAGATCTATTCTTCGACGATTGATGACGGAAAACAAAATCACAATGTCACACGCGATGTAACTTGTTTGAGATTCGAAGAGAGCAACGGCCCATAAAAACTACGTATTAGTTATATGGTACAATAAAATACGAGCTGCGGAATTTCTGGTTTTGGAACGAAGCAGTTAATACCTGGATTCTCCTCGTGACTGTCTACTGCATGTATCTAAAAAGAAAAAAAAATTATCGTACATTTTAAATAAATAATAGAACTTATTTTTTGTATAAATATTAAATGAACATTTATGTCATTTATATATAATGTTATAATGTAAAGCTTATATTAAAAAAGTAAACGAAATACGCGCCATATGAACACTTTGTGACTCGTAAGAGCATTATTATTATTTATTTGTATTTATTAAACATTAAGAATGAAAACTTTACGTTTAAAACATTTAAAAGTTTGTTTTAACTGACCTGCGCAATGACATCCCGTTGCTGCGAGGAACCCTTTTTGGCGTCCAGCAGTTTCTCCGATTTGATTTCGTGAACAAACTCTTGGCAATCCCGCGGCGACGGTGGAACTCTTTTCTTGTTTGACGTGTTTGCAATTCCCGAGGATTCATCCCCGTCGAAAGTTTCTGAGTGGATCACAGTGAAACCGCCCAGAAACTGCACCGACTTTTTTGCACCAGCTTTAGTTAGTGGCACGCGTGTTTTCTCGTCGAGCACGTGGACATTTTTGTTATACTCTTGTGTCACCTTTGATTCCGCTTCCGCCGTTTTGCAGAACGATAACTCATTGGTAGAATCTTCTGGATGCCTCGAGACGGACGAAAGCCGAATATTATTAGACATTTTGGTAACATCATTTGATGTAACGCTTTTGATCTCATTTTTTGTTTCTCTGCTGTCTTTTATTACTTCTGGTCGGTACGAGTTCCTCACGGCGATGGGCGCCGCGTAGCTTTTGGAGGACTTACGCCTAGCTACTTTCTCCCTATCGTTAATTTTAGAATAACTCTCGATATTGGTCGTCGCGTCGCTCCGAATCTCGTAATACTTAACGAAGTTTTTAACTTTACCCGGGGTTATTGTTACAATGTCACGAGATGATTGGTCGTTATTTATATTATCTACAGGTGTTACGGCCCTGTTATTGTCATTATTATTACAAGGAATTACAGAAGTAATTTTCTTAGCTATGGCACACTTATCGCCGCTATCCGTCGTAATATCTAACTCTAATATCGACTGACTCGCATCTCTCTTTTGATCAACGGCGCTTTCATTCGCGTTTACTTTGTCAGTCTTTTCTTCACTGCGGTGAGTCTCCTCTGACGTTACATTATGTTTCTCGAGTTCTCTGCTGTCAAAGATCTTGTTCATTGTCGCGGGCGCACCAATGCAAATTTTCTTCTGGAATTCGTTTGTCTTTTTGCACTCAGTTTTTGTTTTCTTGAGTATTGGCTTGGGAATATCTTGCAATTTTTTCGACTCTGGTTTAATATCGGCACTTTTTGAAGCTGTTAATGTTTCCTCAATTTTGATTTCTACGTAAGTCTCTTCCGGCGAGATATCTGAAGATTTTTCCTTGATCTTCATTTTTGTCGGAGAGCTATCCTCCACGGTTTTAGTTTTTATATTGCATGAAGATTTCATGATCATCGTCATTTGAATATTATTATTTGTTGTAGTTTTCTCATCAATTGCAGGATTACAAGTGTCATTTTTACTATCCTGAGATCTCTCTTCTTCGATCTTCATTTTCGTAAAATCTTCTTTCTCTACGATTCTCTCAACGACCGGTATGTCATTATTCGCGTCAACAATCCTGCTTGTAGAATCACGGCAAACTTCGTCTCGAGATTCTTCAAATGTCAGTGAGTCGAAGCTCACATTTTCTTTCTCTTTGCAAATCCTATTATCGATCACAACCGGACAAACAATATTTTCGCCTATCTGCGTAATTGATTTTTTATTTTCGGAACTTACTGTTTTTAACTTTATGTTACTAAAGTTACAAAGCAATTCGTTCAGTACGTCATTCTTCACATCACCAACACTTTTGCTTTCTGATTGCATTATGTCAGCGCTTGGAACTCTGGTAACCTTTTTTATTTCCTTGGAGGTTTTTAAAACTTTTTGATCTTTTGTGTCCACTTCTGTTGCTTTATTGAAGCCAAGTTCGCTTTCTCTCGTGATATCCGTGTCCAATTCTATTTTATCTGACGCTTCCTTTGTAGTGTTCAAAGCTTCATTTATGCTTGACAAGGACACTAGAGATTGAGTTGAGATCACTTTGAAATTCAATGGAATATCTTCTGTATCATTAGATAGCATAGTTTCCAAAAAAGAGTTTCGTCTGACCTTCACAGGAACGTTTTTCTCGAAAATCTCTTCTAGTAGCAAATTATTTTCACGATTATTCTCTGAATCTACAGAATTATTTGTTTCCTCAATCGACAATCGTTGCGTTTCTTCGATTCCAGCAGATTTATTTGTCAGATCGTCAAAGAAAGTTTTTTCTTTCGATCTATCGTAGAAAGTATCCTGATTCACGTTATCGTCAGCGTGATTGTTTAGAGAATTGTGAGATACCTCATTGATAAAAATTGTTTCGTTCTTGACCGTACATTTCTCTTTAATGTCATCGGTAACTGTTTTAAAAAATATTTCTTCTTCTCGAGGTGTTCTATCTTGAATTATTTCTTCAGTGTTTGCTTCTTCACTTTCGCAAGCCGTTTCTGAACTTTCACTTGAAAACCGACAAGTATTCTCGATGATTTTTAAAGTAACATCTAGCTTTTCACTTTGATATGTTTGTTTTACATCGTATTCTTCGCTTATGGAAGTTTCTTCTATTACTAACGTCTGCCTATTTTCTTTTCCGCTTTCAAGATTCTCATGCTCGTTTTGCAATGTCCAATTAGACTCGTCTGTACCAATTTTCTCGCAATTAATATCGTTACTTTTATCGTTACAATGCGCTTGTGGAACTGTCTTTAATATCGCCTCAGCCTTGTTTACGCTCGACGGCATAAAGACATTGTCATCCGTCGTTATGAAAATTTCTTTCTCAGAGGCACTCGAAGCGCATGATTTATTTTGCGAAATGTCCCCGCAATCTTTTACGTCCATGGATTCGTCTTGTATTTCACTCAACTTCACGGAAGAAACGGTACTTTGCACGCCGGCTTGCTCGTCATTCGAGAGAATAAATTTACAGTTTTGCCAACTATCGCATGACACACTGCTTTTTCTATTAAAATCGTGTTTCGGACTGTTAAAAGGAGATGTAATTAGAAATCGTACTTTCGTGCCTGCACGGCATTCTGAATAATCATTGTCATCGGAAATGTAATCGGACGTTTTTTGATTATTTTCGTTCACGCTATTTTCAAATTTGTAATCATCAAACTTCTGATCAAAGTTTTCATCACCGAAAGGATCTCTCCACCTGTCCAGACACTTCTCGAATGGAAGATTCGTTGTGGTCACACGAAAACATACGTCATCCGGTATACGCGTTATCGATGATTCTTCACGGAAATCGTCGAGATTCGTGGAAGGCACGTTTACGAAATCGTCTTTATTCCGCATGGAAGACATCACGTCCTCGAAATCGTGTAGCGTGAAGAAGAGCGGTGGATATTCCTCGAATGCTCTTCGTTTAGATGAAGAGGACAGAAACGGCGGTTTTGGCGCGGTCGACTTCGGAACTGGGTCGTCACTCGCGTTGTTGCTCGCCACCGAAAGTTCGGATATCGCATCATCGTGCGATCGAGGAAACTTCGTTTCGATCATACCGGTCGCGGTGTCGGTGGTGTTGTATTCGTTGATAACACTTTCGGCACTAGGACAATTCGAAACGTCGCATTGCGGCTGACAGCTTTTGACGGCTCGAGATTTGTTTCGTCGAGATTTCTCCGGCGGGATCGGTAGAGGCGGCTGCACCAGTTGTAAACATTTTTCCTGAGATCTAACATTATTGTTCGTGATCGCACGTCCGTTGCTTGTCATCGATGGCGCGATCGGTGCGGATATAATTTTCTTGCGTTTCGTCCGCCGTGGTGGCACGGGTGGTCCGGTTGAAGTTTCATTATCTGTCGTATAAAAAAAATTTTTTAACTACAGAGATAGATTGTTTTGTTAAAATAAGATTTCGAATAATTTTTGAAAAAATTATTTAAAATATTTGATGTTAATCGCGATTCTTACAATTATGCATAATATAACCGAATATGCAAATGTGATTAAGTTGAAAAAAAACTAATTGTTTAATTTAAAATGCGAACGCGAGAGAATAACCACGGCAGACTGTTCGAGACATACTAAAGGTGAGTCCTTAGAAATGACACGACAAAACTCCCCTTTTTGTAACACGGTCAATAGTAATGCTTATATGTCATTACCACACATAATTTTCACATGCTGACTGTAATGTATTTGAACATTGACTATAAATAATAATATATTTTTTTCATTTAATATATATTATATTTTTATTAAAAAACTAAGAATAAAACCTGTTTATTATATTTTAAATATGACGTTACACACACTCACGTAAAAGTTTGTTAACAATTTTCTATTATATAGTTCAGTGAGTAATGTTGTTGAAAATTGAAACGTTCGTCGAGTGAAAAAATACATTTTGCTTCTATCAAGCAATAATGCAAAAAAAAAAACTTTTTAAACACAGTATCTTATAAATTTACATCTTAAAAAATCAATATTACTTATCTCTTATATTTAGTAAATTGTTTTGCTTGATGAACGTTCCAAGCTTCAACGGCATCAATGATGAGTTGCGAGAAGAATATACTTCGCACTCAAAGTAGGGCTTCGTTAAATGGATAACACTAATTTGATTATCTGACGTAAATGTCTATCTTCGGCAGTGTACAGTCTAATAAAAATCGCAGTCTTTTTACAAGTAGAATTAATTATGGATAAGTTTTTCTGCCGTTTACGATAAAAAATAATAACACACGTAATACAATATCAAAAAATTAGTTTTTTCATCACTCTAAAATTATATTTTTATATTATTTACCTATATGAAAACTTGATGGCTTGCTCTACTGACGTCGAAGTCTTCTATACTTAGCAGCATACTGGCAGATTTCAATGCGTTATTGTCGATAAGTTCAGTCATATACAGGCTATTTGCGGTATTATGATTACCCATTGCGCTGGATGCGGCACTGCTATATGCACTCGAAGTATTCTGTACTGATGCTACGTCCGTCATTTTCTGAATGATCCATTTGTTTGTCATACTGGACGCTTCCGATGACACATCAAATTTAATATCACTATAAAAGGAAGAAAGAAATTAGCTGAAATTTGTAATTATATTTCTTACAATGTATTAATTATATTTTTGTTCAAACGCTCACTGTAAGTAATTGCTCTCTATAGTCCGCTGATCTCTTGATTCTACGTGGTTCTTCCGATTTGTGAGTTGCGAAAGGACCAACTCAACTGTTTCGGACGAACTCTGTAACATTTTTAGAGCGTCCTCGTAGCAAAGGTTTAACAGATTCTGCCCATTTATCGCTACAATCCGGTCACCTAAAAAATAGACAAGAAACTGTTATTTTTATATATCTGTTTCTCACGCTTGATTTATTAAACGAATATTTTATTTGCAAACCTTTATTGACATTTCCGGCCATATCAGCAGATCCGCCAACAGAGACCGCCTGAACATAAACGCCGCCGTCATTACCCTCAGTCACTTGCAAACCTATGCTACCACCGTGGCCGCGTTCAAGTTTGATCGTGTGTAAAATTCGTTCCTCGGCGAATGATAGCTCTTCTAAACGAACCATTAAGGATGCAGACATCGATTCGTCTTCTGGAACCCGAAACGTTTCGTCGTTGGTTCGTATATTGGTATCTATCCAAAAAAAAGTAAACAGACAACGTTATAAGTTGGAAACATTATTTGTAAAAAACATTTCGTTAAAATATAAATTTTTCTAAATTTATATAAATCATATTGTAAAGTTTAAAATTTTTCAGTTTGACTATTACTTATATTAAGATCATTTTTTATATAATTATACGTACACATTTAAAGGCATTTGAAATTGTTATTATACTTAGATATATATAATATTAAAATTAATAATAATTAATGATAACACAATACATATATATATGTTCTTAAGTAAAATATATAGTGTTATTACTTAGCACGTATGCTTCCGGCATGGGAGATTCATTGGATCGCGCTGATAACGATTGGACAGACGATTCGGTGTCGGATTTTAGTGATAAAGATTCTGTGTCGTCGGTAAGCGCGGTATCTTTCTGCGCTAAACTGCTGTAAATTGCTCGCGTTCCCATTTTCACACCTAACCGACGTGGCAGACTGGGTGTACGAAAACCACTCGATTGCCTTGACGTGCCGTAGTTCGGCAAACTGGATGTCTTCATCTGCAAATGATAAAACTCGTTTAAACTCGTTAGAATAGTTACATTAAATATCTTAAATATATTAACATATTTTTTTTATTATTATACCTTGTGCAACGAGTTTTTCACGTCTGATACGTTTAAGACTTCATCTGGAGCAGAAAATTTGTTCTTTTCTGTCAGACGGACTTTATTAATAGCAGCATATAATTCTTCAGGATTCTTAGGTTTGTCTATTTCAGCGATATTGCTCGATATAACTTGTGGGAGTGAGTATGTACATTCGGTTCCTGTTTCGCTTTCAAGACCGAGAGAACCGTAAAGTTTGTTATCAGATTCCGATTTGGTTTCTATGTGTTTCAACAAGATTACGTTTGATGTTGTTGGATCTCTGTCCGATTCTTCTTCTGTGTCTCGCGATTCACCTTCTGGTTCCAATCGCACTTGCGCATAAAGAGCGTCTTCCTCCGATGAATAAAAGCCGGGTTCGCGACCGACGTCTTTCGTTACTACCACATTGCTATCCTTCTGAGGATTTTCGTTTTCTTTATTTTGATACTCCTCCAACTGCATTGTATAATTCACTTTCTGTTGCGCTTTGACTGTGTTTGCAATTGCTATCTTAGTTTTACCATCATCAGTTTTTGTCTTTAATGGTGTTGTTGATTTTATTTCCAGAGGTATTCCGAAGTCTGAAAAATGATAGAAAATGATTTTTTTAGACATTTTTATTTTTAGACAAAGAAAAATATAATATATGAATAAAAGGGAAGAACGATCAATATATTTTTTTATGTGTGTGTATAATATATATGTATGTATTAAAATTATTTATGTTAAAAAAAAACAAATGCAGTACGATAATTTAAGTGACGTTTGTGAGTAGCATTAATTAAGATATTCTTGTGCTTAACTTTTATCCACACAAGAAAGTTAACGATAAATAATTATCACTAGAAATTCCAATTTAATTTTCTGCGATATTTACGCTTCAAGATTTTCATAGAAAAGCAGCGCTAAAATGCGGAGAGCAAAGTGTCGTAATTTAGGTAGTTTCCCGCCGCATAAGTTCCGCAAGAAAGTTCAACTTCCCTAAGCATTTCAGCAAATTTAATCGGTAGGAAAGAGTGTACCTTTCGCGATACCCTGAAGCGACGTGAGCTCCGAACGAAGTCTCAAGAAGAACTGATGATGCAGGGAGGTAAGTTTGAAGGCGAAATAACTTCTAGAAAATAGAAAAGAGAGTACATTAACGTAGGTCGTTAGTGTTTGCGCGCGATGGTAGACGTAATCGCTATATATTTCCGTTCAGACACAGTTCGTGATCAATCTTTTAAATCGCAAAACGAAATTACAACACTTACTTTCGATGATCCATCCGCAATTTGAACTTGCACCGTTTTCCGTTTAGTTTGCTATATACCACTAGGCAGCTTTTACTATAACTCAACTTTTGTACTTCTCGCCACTGAAAGTGGGCTAATTCCGTTCTCTCTCTCGGTTCGCCTCCTCGTTCCAGCAATTTCAATCCTTGAGAATGTATCGCCAGCCACACGTTGCTTTCTGTTTTTTTTTTGCCGTCCTTGTTTTTGTTGCTACTGCCATTAACGCTATTGGTATTATTGCAGACTTCGTTACGGCATACCTTGGCGTGCTTGTCCGCGTGCGAAATCAACAGTGCATTCTCACGAGAAGCCGATTGGGCTCTGCTGTAAGCAGGACAGACTTCCCGATTGGATTTTTCATGATGATAAGCATTTTTCGATCCGTCGGGCGACGACACGATGACGTTGTCGGACACTGCGTTTTTGCTCTTTCGCTGCTGCGCTATCAGTTTCTCCAGCTCTTTGGAGTCCATCGTGGCGATGTAGTAGTGCGAACCATAATCTGGCAAGGATTGCGCGTGAGTTATGAACATCTCTTCGGCTTTGTTAGAGTCCAGACCATAGCGGTCGCGGTGAGCGCGGTGTAACTGCGCCCGAAGTGTATCGGCGTCGACACAAGCCTGCGATTGATGCCGATTCGCGCTCAATATTAGTGCCTCCGGTACATAGTGCTCGAGGAGGAAGTAATCCCCGCATCCGTGCTCCTGTGGAGTATACAATAACTTCAATGAAGCAGAGAAATCGCTGGTGAACTATGAAATTATCGTTACTCTATCTATGCACGCGTCAGTTCCATGTTTTCAACTATTATTTTAACTACTGATTCATTTTCGATTAGTACTTGCTTAATTATTCCTGCAGCTTTGATTCTTAGTAAAATTGAATCACATTTTTATTTTAATTAACTGTGTAATTAACAAAAGTTAAAAATTAAAAAATTCTTTGATTTACTGATTTGTAAAAATGATTCTGATGTTCTTTAATTGTTGTGTAGGAATTAATTCTGCAGTGCGCGGAAAAATAAAATTTTCGCGAAGAGTCACAAATATTTTCATTACTATGTCGCAGCTTCAAAGCAATTTCACTTAATATTATTATTTAGAGCTTAACAATCATTCGAGAGCCTAACAGTCTCGAACATTTTACCGTACTGCAACGATAATTTCATTTCAAGTATCGTATGAATCTCTCGTTAACTCACGGTGACGTTGTAGTTCCCAAATTCGGCTTGAAGCGCAAGACCCGTCAGATTAATTAATTCGGAATAAGGACAAACCAGCTGCTGTTCCAATATACATCGCCTTATTTGTAAATATAGTAGATGCTTTGATATCCAACTTCTGAAAGCGATACGGTCAGTTAGTTACAATAATCAAGTATATGTGTTGTTGTTGTCGGAGTTGGCTTAGGGACAAACCTGATGCCACGAAGGGACGGCAGGAAGAATCGAAGCCGCAAGTATAGCATGAAACTGGTCGGTAAACCCAGAAGACCTTTGCTCTTGCCGCTGCTTAACCATCCCGGTGGTGCGACTTTATTCAATTTTGTGTCAGGCGGTAATATTGCAAAATCTCCGGCTAGTAATACAGCCAGTCCTAGAGTGAAATTTTCATCGAGACTCTCCGCTTGAACAATAGCCTGCAAAGAGATTTGCTTATACAACGTATGAAATAATACTTGTCCACAGAATTAGTAATAAGTGAGTTCTTAATGTATACATAATAATAATTTTATTATTTTAGTGAAAAAAGAACTAAAGTGACATATACATTATGACGTAATAAGTATGGCATACTAAGTTGTCGATAGGATTGTATGTTAATTTATAACGCAAAGTAATTAATATAAATATACGCAAATGAGTTTACAATATTTGATATCTTTTTAATTGTATTGATGTTCTTAGTTTTTATATACATGCAACACACGTATATAATATGCGACTGTGGAGATAATCGTACATAAGAGTAATCTGTATATTATGATATATTCCACGCGAAATTATTGCGAGATAGGCAATTAAATGCAGCGAGCAGCTGTATTTGATTGCTCTAAAAGTTTATTGTGACGCGACGCGATATCTATTTCTATCGCGGAATAATTGTCTATTGGTGCGAATTTGTGAAAGTAATCTAATTTAAAAGTTCGAACTCTCGAGCCTCGAGCGCTATATAAAATCCTCTATCTATTAAAAACTAACGTTGATATTTCAAGTATTCTTTAGTTACGTTTAAAGCTCGAATGAAGTGGTAGATGTAGAGAAGGAAGAAACTACAAATTCAAGACAAAAAACTTGCTTTTTTATACTACCAAAGCTAAACGATAACTTTCCTCACTTTACTTCTGCAGGTTGCTTAACTATGCATTTCTGCCAACCAAGTTTGTCAGGTATTCTATATGCTTCTGTTTATGAAGTTTAAGGCCTTGCCTGTGTGTGATATAGTATTGTTTAATTAATTTTAAATATTACAGTTTGATATATAACGTCACTTTATTCACATATAAACAATTGCATAAATAATGTAGAACATTTTTCTATTCCAAGATAAATTATTTTTTTATTTTATATTGTTAGTTTTATTAAAAATATTTACAAGAATCGTTCTGAAATCGATTTAAAGTTGAAAAAAGATATTGAAATAAATAGTTTTTGAACAAGAAGGAATTTTACGATACATTTGTCGTTCAGATCACATAACTCAAGGTTGTGGATTTGTCATATATAATGATTAGGCTTGGCGGTTCGCCAGAACTTCTCGTGAGTTCACGCCGGAATTTGTGGTCTCGTAAACAACCGGCTATGTCTTGGCTTTCGCGGCCCAACCGCGAGTTCGAGAGGCTACTACGCGCGAATATTACGCGATTGAACCAGTTTCCGCTTGGAAAGAACTAGATAGGACAAAGTATATTTTTGAAAAGAGTTTCGAACAAAAGTATATTAAGAGTACGCATTCATCTGTGCGCGCAGCAACTAATTTCTTTGCAAAGATCTCGAAATATATTTTACTTATAGATAATACGATTTATTAGCGTTTTCAGGAATGATCTCTAAAAAAGTTTTATGACATAGAAGACTTTCTTGCAATAAAACAGAGTAATACATTTAATCCATTTAATAAATCTTTTTGATTTCGCATATGTGTGTAATTCATCTCTCTTTTTCTCTCTCTTTGATAGTTTTTCTTAAACACACACATATGTAAGCATACATTTTGTAATATGATGGAATATTATTTTAAAATGTATGGATTATATGTTAAGATATTTTTTCAATCGTAATATTATATATATATACGTAGTCCATTCAAGTAGATATAATTGCCCGACGAATTGAGCCCCTTATCGGTAGCGACCACTCTCCATGGCACATTCTCGATAGCTCTCACAGTTTTGATAGAGTTTCAATCAATTTTCTTGGGAAAACAAAAACGGTAGCTGAGAATATCAAACTTTAAACTTGACAGTTTTTCATATAAGTAATAATTATTTCAATAATAATGCTAATTTTTTCAATAATTATCTGTTTTTAGCAAAAATATAAATTCTGAATCGTTTTCCAGAAAATAACAAAAACTTTTACTTTATTATTTTTTAAAATATATATAAAATATGAAAAACCACGTTTTTTTTGTATTTGTGTCGGGATTCATAACAATATAAGAATAAAAACAACCAAAGAAAGGTTAAAGTTTGATGAAGTTTTATTTATTACGCCGATATTTACCTGGAATAAATCTCCGGCTGTAACCTTTTGAGGATCACAAGTTACTTCTACGCGTTGTCCTGTTAACATTATTACGACTATCCGGCCAGAGTTGCTCGCCTACGCAAACGAATGAATTACTAGTTTATCATTATTATGTCATTTTTCTTTCTCTCTTTTCTGCAGCAGTTCTCTCTTTCTTTTCATTAAACTATGGAGTTATATGCAACTTATACAAATATATTCTAAATGTATATGTTGTATACTGTACGACAATATATAATAATACACAAAAGTTAAAAATATAAATTACTTATAGTTTTTCATTTTTAAAGATACATTAAATGTTTACACTTTATTAAACAACTTATATCGATTTTCAAAAACTTGTGTACAATGAAGATGGACATCAATATCCGGTATGGTCTAGTGGCTAGGATACCTGGCTTTCACCCAGGAGGCTCGGGTTCGATTCCCGGTACCGGAAAATTTTTGTTTTTACATACAAATAATAAAAACAAAACATTTTTTAAGTAGTAAATAAAAAATAAATTTTATATAATTTTATGCATTCTTTTGCACATATTATTATGTACATATTGTACATATTTTTAATATTTAAAAATAAGTAATTTTATATAATTTATGTACATATATAATCACATAAATATTAAATTTCATAAGTGTACAAAATAAATATATACAAAAGATTATTTTTGTAAAATATGTGTTACTGTAATATTAATATGTTTTGTATTTAATATATTTTAATTATTATATTTTGTAGTGATATGTAACATTTTGCTTAAAAAAATTGTATAAATATTGAATACATTGGTATTTAAATATATAATATAAAAACTACAGTAAAAAAAATCATAAACATTTTATGTCAAAAAATTAGACTTCCGGTACCGGGAATCGAACCCGAGCCTCCTGGGTGAAAGCCAGGTATCCTAGCCACTAGACCATACCGGACTTGAAGAGATTCTTCTAAAGTTACAAATATAAGCAGTTGTTGGTAAAACAAAACATTTACATAATGACTTTAAAATAATTAATATATAATAAATTATTATATTACACATTATGCATTTATTTTAAAAAGAAGACAATAAAAAGAGTCTTAATAAAGTATTTGTATAACAATACAAAAACTCAACAAAATCATATTTATTGTGTCCGCACAATTGTTTCTTTCCTATTCTTTATATAAAACTACAATTGTTTAAACAAATTTTAATATACAGGGTGTCATGTAATAATTATATCACTTGTGGACAGATAAAGCGAATAGTACTGCGTCAAAATGCAGTCATTGCAAAACTAATAATAAAAAGTTTTTCGTTTCGATACAATCCGCTCTATCTGCTGACAATTGTTATCAGACATTCTATGTATGTGTGATAATTGGGTAAAATATAGACGTTCTTAACATAATCCGGTATGGTCTAGTGGCTAGGATACCTGGCTCTCACCCAGGAGGCTCGGGTTCGATTCCCGGTACCGGAAATTTTTTTTATTCTTTGCAATAATTAGAATGGATAACTAACTTTTGGAGTTATAGGATTAAAAATTATGAGTTTTAAAAAATATATATTTTAAAGTCAGCAATTTAAACTATGCAAAGCACAAGATATAGAGTACCAATCAATATCGCGATAAAAATAATAATAATTTACATCGGAATATTCGAAACTTTCGCGTTTTGACTTTATGCATTTTTTAAAAGAGAAAGAGAGAAGACTTGTATTTTCATACCTTGATTTGGCCCACGCATAACGTTTTCGCGGGCTGATTGGCACGAACCACAAATTCAGGACCTACACATTGAGCTTTGTTGAAACATCTCATAGGACCACCAAGCGTTCGATACAAGCGTGATGGAGCTCTTTGCACTGCTTTTCCCCGTCTACCTCTTGGTCCATTTCTTGTCAATATTCTGAAAATAGGTTTTACACTTTCTCTAAATTATTAACAAATAAATAACGAGAATAAATTATAGAAGTATGTAAAGTTTTAGAAAGAGCGTGGTAAATTATCATGAAATAGACGTACATAATTTTTTAATGGAGGCTGATATTGCAGAAGCTTTATTTCTCTTGGATTAATTTTTTTCTCATTCCTTTTTTCTCTAAACCACGTGATTAATATGGATCAAGCTGGCTGAGGCTTATCATTCGGTATAACAGACCGCAATGCTCGTAAGTAAGCAGCGAACCGGAACGCTTATAGCAAAATTTCACAGACGTGGAATGCGATTCACTATATGCAACTGGACGTTAACAAACTCTCGCACTGAGTTTAATTAAACTTTAACTAGGGTAGACTCTACGGATGTTTTTTTGGGGCGCTCATCGCTAAGTGCCTTCTTATTTTGACTTTTTTCTTTTCTTCTATTCTGTCTGTCTTCTGCCATTCGTACTGGAACTTAGAGAGAAGAAACGAAATAAAAGATCACAAAGTTCTCTCGAGCCCAAAACAATTTTTGCGATGCGAAAGAAATTGTATGAAGAATAAACTTGCAATTAAACAATAACATTTATCTTACTAATATTTTCGGAATATTTAAATGCAAACCGTTGAAAATTCTATATAGCAAACATTCTGCATAAAAATTTCTGCGCTTTTGTTAGGTAGAGAATTACCGAGTTATAAAGACAATAGTTTAGTTTAATCAATTAATATTTTGATTTAATTTTTATATAACATAAGTTGTAGTAACTTTTATCTTTCTCAAGTACATATACGCTTCTCTATTTTTCTTGACTAAATGTCATTATGAAATCTAGGATTGTAACTTTCGCGAAGGTTAAAGGTGTACGCCACGGTTTGATTTTTCCATGACCGACATGCAAAGCATACTATAACTGGCTGCATCAACCAGTCGATTTCACGCGCTTCGAGTGTATGAAGCGCTTTGAAACTACAGTAGTTAGCGCCAACGGAGCTTCAAGTGGTGCCTTTTTACGAGAGAAACCGTATAGTCGCTCGGAAGCGTTTATTAACACGAACATATGAGTGGGAGGCAAAACTTAATAATGCGGATGGCGCGTACGAAGATTTCGTGACTCTTTAACGTTCCTTTCTGCTCTAATTTAATATCCGCTCTCGTTGCAAGATTGATAAAATTCCGACCGGGAAAATATGAATTTCGATAGCGGTAAATAGACAATATTTTTTTTTCAAAATTTTTAGAAATGGTCAATCTCATCAGCAGTCACACGAACACTAAGTGCGATAATAGCCACTGTTTGACATTTGTACTTCTGAAGAATGAAATTTATCAACAATAACAGCAATGTAATACTACTATCGCTATCTACATATCGTTTCGGATATTTTTATCAATCACCTAACATATTGTATATAATATGTTTCTGGATCCTTCGTCTCTGATATTATTTTACACAAAGTTGCGAGTCGGTTTGCTCTTGTATACGACGGTATTATCATACATCGGCGTTGCTCTAAGGAAACTCTGTGTACGACCTTCCGAAAGAGCAGATTTTCTGCTTCAAGAGATATCATACTTAATATAAAAAGAAGTGTCTTAAATTAAGAATGCAAGTCATTTTAGATTCACTCGTTTTCTTCTTCTCTTTTTGCTTCAAACGAAATTGGTTATTGATTAAAATTTCATTGTAAGAGATCGAACGGTTCGCAGAGATTCAAAATAGCGAGTTGCATCAGAGTTGTTTCTTTGCTGTGTAATGAATAATAACGCAACTCGTTATTTAAGTCTCTGATGAACAATCTGTTTTCTTTTTTCTTTTATCGCGACTGAAACTAGTTTAACAAGCTACAGTGAATTAATGTCAGATAATTAATCGCAAAAATACAAACAATAGCTACCTTGGTGGTTTCGCTGGCGGTTCCGTCTGGCTGTTGCACTCCGAGTCTGAGAGAGCAGCTCTTCTGAGGGAAGTAATAATTCGAGGTGGCTTCGGAGGTCCCTGAATTCCTCTGAGCTTTATGGAAGACACTGGATTTTGTTGTCGAATCGTCTGTTCTTCCTTTCGTGTGACGCCACCGCTGTCGCATCGAGGCTCGGTAGTTGCAACACTCGGTTGCGACAGTCGCTTGAAATCTTTATCAGATTGTACCCTGCTCGGCAACTGAGGGTTTGAGTGTTGTCTTTGTAGAAATATCCTTCCCGGAGGTACTCGTCCATAAAGATCTTCGCAAAGACGTTCGCTCGGTTGCGAACTTACGTCGGACTGTGAACGGCCGGTGTTCGAAGGATGCCTATTTTGTTTGTATTTTGAATGACATGCTTTGAATACTTAAAAAGTGAGAAAAACATTGCACGGAATATACAATGAATTCAATATAAAAGTTGTGTCCCCTAACTGATCTCTTATTTGTTCTTTAAAATATAAAGATAAATAGCACAAATAAATTCGATTTGTTCTTTTGGAGTTAATGGATATGTATTCTGCGCGTACCTGTTTATTGACGATGATCTACCGTAAGCTTCGACGCCGTGGATCGCGGGAGCTTTCGCCGACAATCCATTGACTCTCACATCCTGGGAGCTTAAGAAGGGCTTAACCGGCAGGGCATATATCGGATCGGTGTAAACATTCCCGTCGGGATTACCATCGGCCGTCGCATTCATCGTCGTCGGCAAATTGCCGCTGCTTCTGGTGTGTTGAAGCCGCGTGTAGACTGGCTGCGAATACGTCCGCGAATGATGATAAATCCGACGTTGATGATATGTTGTTGACGGTCCGATCGATCGGCTGCCGCTCTGAATATCCAGCTGCGATGGAAACTGCGTTTTGCAAGTGCTCAAGGTAGCCTCTTGCTGTTGCTGCATTCCGCTTAAACTCGTTAAATTGGGATGCGACTGAGAATTGCGCGATTGCGCTCTAAAGTGGACCCCTTTCATGCGATAATTGTGATAATTGTAGTGATAATCTTGCTGGGTTTTTGTCGGCTGTTGCGTGTGATCCTGTGCGTGATGTTGCAGCGAACGAAATTGATTATCCGGGACGTAATTTTGCTGTAGTTGTGGCTGATGACGCTGTTGAACAGTCAGCTGATTCGACAAGTGTTGTCCGACACGATTTTGTTGTTGAAACGACGACGACTGACCGTTTGCAGCTGGTTGAATGTGAGTCTGTTGTTGCCGTTGTAAATGATGATGATAACCGTAAATCTTTTGGTAATTTGATTGATCGGTGATGATCCGAGTAGGATATTTGGCGTTCATCTGATAATATGTCGCTCGTTTTCGCGCGGCGTACTGCGGCGACCGCACAACTTCCCGATACATTTCCATTACTATGTGCGTAAAAGGCTTGGCTTGTAAACGCGTCCGACAATATTCAGATATCACCTACAAAGAGCAAAAACACGATATCGCATTATTATCGGACTTTTATGATGTGAAACAACTTATATTGATATTTGGTTTGGACTAGAAAGAATTTTAATGGAAACTTTATATATATCTGTCAGATACATATATATATATATATATATATATATATATATATATATAAACATCCAAATCTAAAGTTCTTAATAATCGCAGACATAATAAGACCACGTCGATACGTTTATCGCGCTACTCAGCGAGTCGATTATCTAGTTTTGAAACTTTCCCGTCTCTCAGCAGACGAACTATTAGCTTAAGAGAACAATGGCTATAGTCGGAATTCTATAGATCCAATAAGCTGAAATCCGCAGAACGAAATGTCACTACCTATTAACGCTCTATTGTATACCGAGAAGTATAAAACTTAATACGGTAAAAGATTTCAAAAACATGCAATTCGATCAGAAGATAATATTATAATTTGGTAGACAATTTAATATAGAGAAGTATATTTTGTATAATATAAATCTGTATATAAATCCGTCGACAAAGTTTTTTATTCTTCCCTGACGAAAATGTTCTATATATGTCAAACTGCGGCCACAGACTGGCACGACGTTGATTTCATCATTCCGAAACATTTAAAAATAAGCGATGTGCGACAAAAGTAATAGTCGTGTAGACTATTATTCTTAATAAATAATGGCAAATGGTGGACTATCGATTCCTGCCACAATTGTATTCACCGATTTGCAAAGTCAGGGCTAAGATTCTCGTCTTAACCCCCGACGCGTTCAACTTCCAGCTGCTTTACGCGCTTTATCTGCGAGGATAGATACGGCTAGACAAAGTAGGTACTCGGACGGATAATTTATTGGACGCCAAGGAATCCTCGTTGAAATTGCGGCGCCGTGTTATACTGCATGCTGCGCCCTTCGCGTCTTTCCATCTCCGCTAGCCTCGACCAATTTCATCAATTTCGGAGGTTATTAAGATGTAGCTGCAAACTTATCACGGCTCGGAATAGACGACTTATTGTGATCTCCATCGCCTTGTTATTTGCACGCGATAACGTCGCGGCGTTTTTGAGATTGCTGGCCGTTAATCATCGACCTTCGCAAAATTATCATAGCTATAAAATATCTTTGTCTGCAATTTTGTTTTTGAAATCGCCGCTTGCCATAGTTTTTAAGCCACGCTAAAACCTCCGAAAGATTCTTGGAATTGCAAGCGAACCGGTTGGCGAATTTATTTCTTGTAATGTCGCAGCACCGTCGCCTAATGACGTCCCTGCGGCTGCATAAAGTAATCTCTCTCGAGAGCGAGATTTGCTTCGCGACTTAGTTCGCCTAAATTTATCGGTCACTTCACCGCATTTGCATTAAGCTCGTTTTATTCTTCATTGTAACTTTCTCTCGTAATCAGTATAGTGTTATCCACTTAGGCTATTATAAAAGATAAATCGTTTGTGTTTAGATTTATTTAGCTGTTAAATCTTGATTAATTTTGAGTGAATTATTAGAATTCGAATAATAATGAGTTTTTGCATGCATGAATGAGTGTCATTTATAATTTAATAAAGTAAAATCTTTTTTTTCGTGTTTAAAATTTCTAAAGAAAAGAAAGAAATTTGATCTCTCACACTGTACATACATATCTAATAGAAAGTTTATGCATTCCTAAAAAGTTGACAGAAAAATTTAAAAAGCGTCGAATTATTTATGTTCATATAAAAATATAATAGGCATGCGCATTATATTCTTGCGATGCATCCAGACAATGTTGCTACGTGCAATCGCATATTCTATTATACTATCTGTTTGTCCTAATATTTACACTCGAGAGAAATCTGTATTATGCGCGTTTCCTATCTGTTTACAGTCCAATCAAAATCATTTAATCACGTCCACGATTGAGAACGTCCATCGCCAGTTAATCGATTGCCATGATTAAATTTCATCTTGTCAGCTTTATAAATAATAAGATAATATTCAATAAATAGAAATCAACTGTATATATATTAGTTCTCTTGATATGTAAATCGCAATTGTGAAATTAGATAGACATAAATAATAAATTATACTCGTTGAAATTCAAATGAGTTAAAAAGGCGATACGAGCAATAGTACTGGGTGTCCGTGTATATCAAATCTTTATTTTTTTTGTAAAACTATAATCATCAGACGTTTCGATTTTTCTGTTAAGATATCATCATCAGTGATAATCTGTATACATTAAAACTTGATGTATTTTAACAAGGGAATTGATATAACATATGTAACACAATTAAAAGAGACGTGAAAACGCTTACCAATAATTAAACAAAAGTAAGTGCCATATCAACCAGTGTCGTATATGTTCGTTGACGGTTAGTTGATGAGTAAGTAACTTTTGAAAATAACTGATATAATGTACTGCAGTGATATGACGCCTTTACATGTGTGTGGATGTATATATATTGATTTCCCCTCTACGATCGAAACCCCCGATAACAATCATGTGAAGAAATCAATGAAGAAATCAAATATCATAGAACGTAAACTCATCGGTGACCGTATGCTTCGTAAGAATGAAAAATAAGGTTTTAATTCCTCTGAGTCTAATTTAATGTTAATGAAGTTCTCTTGTAGATAGACATATCTAAAAAATATGCAATGATTTGATTCTGATACACAAACAGCGAAAGTTTCAATTAATATTTGTGTTTGTATTTATGTGTGAATAGATTACATGATACAATACAATAAGAGAAATTAATTGTATTTATTGATGGATTTATATTTCGTTCAAAGATTATTTACTTAAATTAATAAACATGTGCAAAATAGCATGTTTGTTGAAATAACATCGATACTTATTTTTAATATTGTAACGATAATGCCTTTGTGTTTGAATGTCATGCATATAAAATCTTTTTGCGACGATTTTTTATTACAATCAAATCAAATGACACATTTTTTTCACAATGGCATGAATCATTTTCCACTAGTATTATTTTCATTATCTGTTTTTTACGCAGCATCTTTTAAAACGTGTTATACCGTAACTCGTCAAGCGGTGGTGGCTGGAACGAACATTGATTCAATTGTGTGTGTGGTTTTCTCTCTGTCTCTCAATTCATATTGAAAGTGTTATACGCATATAGAGTAAAATATAAGAATATATACAACATTATGTGCTGTTCTACATTTCTCTGCGACTATACATTCTCTAAGAAATTAAAAATGACTTCTTTTTATCTTGAAAGAAAAGAAACAGAATGAAGAGAATTTCATTACACGTTCTTTTCAACTTTTTATTTTTCAACATTAAATATCTTGATAAATAAGACATTTTCATGAATATCTCATTATAACAAAGTTTTAAGTCATTTAAATCATTTAAAGTATCAAAAAAGAATTAGCAACACACAGACTTTTATTATATAAATTGGATCTATTTTGAGTTTGTTATTTTTATCTTATTATAGAATGCTTTCTGCAGTAAGGTAAGTTTTGTTAGATGTGCAATTCTCAAACATAGAGAGAAAATCGTCTCTTATTAACACATTTTTTGAAATTTATTTATGTGCACGATGTGTCTACAACACAATATTGAAATGTCCGTTACAATACAATATTGAACGTTCGTGTTTCCTTGTCACGCAAATCATCGGCGTCTGTCTACATCTCGAGTATCGTCTCATCGTCCGTCTCGATGCACAAATGCTGCGCAGCGTGTTCACTCTCTTCGTGATAGGTGATTCAATTAAAGCAAGCTCTATGCAGATGGCGACTATCCAAGAGCCGCATGGTGTCGTGGCTATGATTAAGCTATGTGGTCCATCGATTAATCCTCGTACAGATATTATCAAAGTCAGATTTAAACGCTTTGCTATGTCGCTGATTAATTATGTATTTGATTAATTATTTTTTATTATTAAAAAATTATAAGAATTAAAAAGGCTGCGTGTGATATATATAAGTTGTCACGAAAAAAAGACAATTATATGCCTTGTTAGATTATCTTTTAAAAGTACATGAATATAATGCATGAAAACATTATAATGACTATAGCATCGAAACTAAAGCATTTGCTGCAGTTACACTCTAAGAACCGACATGATACTCCGACATGTCTCGAAATTTTAGTGTCACGCTGGTGTCACGTATTATTAACGACAAATTGCTTTATTATCTCACCATGGGGTCGACCTGGTTCCTCTTAGTGTCATGTTCTGCGCATATGCGCCTAATTCTAGTCCGACGCAGCTGCTTCGCAGTTCACACGAGCACGTTTGCGATGCTGAATTACTCACCATTCGTAACGTAAGATATGAAAATTAATTTAGCTATATAATATATGGCGCGCGAGTAGTTGATTTTGTTGTAAGAATTCGTTTACCACAATAAATATACTGGTTACTTCATGTATGATTATATTGTACATATACAAAGCTTATAATATATATATATATATATATATATATATATACACTTTAAAAATAGACTATAAGAAATAATACAAGAAATTGTAAAAATGATGACTATGATTGATTACGAGAAATTAAGTCGTAATTAATCAACATCACTTGTATACGTTATTGGATATCGCTTGCGTGACTATAGATTACTTGCGGCCGTAGATTGATGTATTATGCTTATCTGACATGAAATCGTTTCGAACAGTTGCTAGCGATGTAACTGAAGAATCGAAAATGTTTAACGAAAAGATACATGCGGAAAATGACTTACGCGTTGGCACGTGGAATGAAATATTAAATGCTGAAAAGACACCAGATGATATTTGCTGATTTATTTCGCACTGACAGTGTGCGCACACAAAACGGACTTGGAAATTTCGAGCTATCTGACTGCGGCAAAAAAATTCGGTAGTCTCGGGTTTTTATTAACAGATTGTACATCGCTCCGCACAATGCTCGCCAGTTATGTAACACAAACATTGTGTGCGTGTGTGTGAGTTTTCACATTGACGATACACAAATCGAATACGACAGTTTTTCGAAGAGAAAAAACAAAACGCGTTGGATGTGTATTTGTGCGATTATTATAGTAAAAAATTAAATAAGACTGACAAAAGTACAATGATATTGCTAGAAAAAGACCTTATACTAAATAAAAAGATTTTAATGAGACTCAAAAACTTACGTCTAGTAGATTCATCAAAGAAGCACGTCTGCGGGGATCAGGCTCTGTCATGGCAGCCAACACAGATTGCAAAGCGGAGGAAGGTGAAACGGAGACAGTCCCCGTCAACGCTGCTGCTCTAGGAGTCGTGTCCAATAACGCTCTTCCTAAAGAATACATCCACATCTGCAATTAAAAAGAGATTAAGTTTTAGTAGATTCACAAGTAGATTTACAAAAGATAACGACAAAAATTGATCAAAAGGTGAAAAGAATAAGACTACTTATTCTTTTCACTTTTATTTGGAAAACACTTATATATTGTATACACAATATTTCTGCTGAGTTTTGTAAACTTGATTTTTTAAACTTTCTTGTTCTGAGAGCATGTCGATTAATAAATAAAGAAACAATAGCACACATTTCTCAAGCAAAGATACAGCATTCTCAACTTTCATACATTGGCTAAACTGTTGTGTCGCGCGTCGAATAATAGGTACATCAATTTTGAATCTCGAAAATCGATCCTGTTTTCATGTAAAACAGATTTAGTAATAATAAATTTTTTTTTCTTTTTAAAAAGAAAACATAGACGCTCTCATGCACACACATTTAAACATATATCTAGGAGGATTATATAGATTCTAGAATATCGATATCAGTTACCAATGTTTCTTACTGAAAAAAATAATGTTGTCGTCCGATATGTTCATCATAGTCCGATAGTACTTCGACAGTACTTCGAGATAGATTATGTAATATTCAATACATGAAAAATAAACCTCACTCGCTAGTTCTACTCTTGATATTTATAGAATAACTAATACAGACAATAAATAACAACACAGAGAAGAAACTAGATTAGATAATGTCAATATGAACAATTCAAATATTATGTACATTTTCATAAAATACAGTGTTTGCATTAGTTGTAATTACATTTTTCAGTTTCTATCTATTTTTTTCGCTTAGCGGTATGCGAATATAATTCGTTAGCATTCGTAATTAAACGAGTCAAAAAGCAGTCAGATTTTTTGCAAATTCAAGCCGCATTGCCTTCAAGCCTGCAACCGCAGCTTTCTTGTTTAGTTACGCAAAAGGGAAGCGAAAGAGATGGTAACTGTGTCACATACACCGCTAGATCCACGTGATTCCCATCGTATACCGTGGTGTCAGAGAGATCACTCCGCCAACTCGCTCATGCACTACCACATCACGCTGTGAAAAATATAAGAGCGACAACCACCGGAAAAAGGAACGGTTTTTCGCGTTGACTTCATGTCGCTCAGGTAATCGCTGTGTGTCGTGATGTTAAAGCTG
This sequence comes from Pseudomyrmex cubaensis, assembly GCA_014825685.1. Taxonomy (NCBI): domain Eukaryota; kingdom Metazoa; phylum Arthropoda; class Insecta; order Hymenoptera; family Formicidae; genus Pseudomyrmex; species Pseudomyrmex cubaensis. Next base: position 35,507 of record QVOA01013097.1, read on the forward strand.
CCGCCGTCGGGCATTTTGCGTTCCCCGGAAAGGTAGAACCATGACACAAGCACGAATAATGCACACGATCTCGCTATCGGTAACGGATTTAGGACATATTTTGAACCAAAAGTATGATTTACACACTTACATTGAAAAATAGAAATTAAGTCTTGGATAAATTTCGAGATTAAAACGATATGAAGATATTATACATGTTTCTATTAAAACTTTTATACAAGATATAGTACTCGAGACATAAAAAAAGATTTTGGAAATACCTACTTTATATATCACACAAACAGACAATTACATATAAAATATTCACATCTTAAACTCGTGTTATATCCGCTGTATTTCTTAATGCCGTCGGAAATCAGAGAAGATTATAAAAAAATACACAAATTATTGTTGCTCTCGTTTACTTCCTTCTTCATTACATTATACAGAGAGAACTTGTAGGAAAAGACGACTCCTCTTTCGCGCTTTGTGACTGCAACGTCAAATTAATTTCCTCTTGCAGATGTAGAAATCTTTTCTTCTATCTTTCTGTCCGAGTTGTAATACTGAATATTCAACGAACTGTTAATTATCTTCTATCTAAAGCACAGAGAAACGTAATAAAATTTATCATATTTTCTACAGAGAGCACGCAGTAAAGCACACACTCTTTTTAGTTTTCTTTCTCTACGAAAATCTCGTGTTATCGCGATAAATCCGGATTGTTTTTTACTATATTAAGTTTTCAAGTATTGTTAATGAAGACATATCACTGTATCCGATTGAAACTGAATATTTTAATATTAGTTTGCGTAACAAGTACAGACAAAGAGAAAAAAAAGGATTGACTTAAATTCTAACGAGTTTTACTGCTCCAAGTATTTCACATTTAATCACTACCGTGCTTTTGCGTTAATCAATATCTATTTTCTTTTTTTGCACACGAAAGAGAATAAATATCTTTTATTCAGACACTATCACCACTATAATATTTCCTTTTGTTTAAATTAATTTTGACAAAATTAATTTAGACATAAAAAAAATAAAATGTCTGTCAAGTTTCTTTTAACCAACTACTATATAAACCATTATATAAAATGTGTATTTTACGCGAATAAGTTTTTGGTAATTACATTATGTTGAATAGTATGAAGTCGACTTTATTTAAAATAATTGAACATTGTGCTAAATCTTTATTCAGAAGATTTACTTCTTTACGAACTCTCGACTATGACGTTCTTTCGTGGTCGCGTAAGCATAAATTATCACACGTCTATCGTATGATTAATGAGCGCGGCAGTGGAATGCATCAAGGTACGCTTTTTTGTGAAGAGTTATCTTCTCATAGAAGGATAGAAGCGAAACAGGGAAAAGCTTCAGAATTGGTGATATAAACGAACGAAGGACCGAAGTTTATTTATCGTGTGCGCCGTTTGTTCTCCCTTTAATCTGCAGAAGATAAATACCAGTCCGTTGGGGTAAAACAACGGAACCCTATCCGAGGCCGTTGACGGGAAGAAAGGATGGCGCTAAAAAGGGGGAAAGGGATCGCAACGAGGGTGGAGGAAGTGGAGATTGCGAGAAAATCCGCGTTGGATAAAAAAGTGCAGAAGGGGAACACAGAAACTGTCGTCGGCCTCTACTGCTTCTCTGTCGGTTCTTCGAATGGTTCGCCTCGCACAACGACGAAACCGTTAAAAATTCACTGGGCGTTGAAACGCAGCGACCGAGCAAATAAAAAGTCGAGCTGTCAAAAGACTACCATGGCTTAATCTCTTTCGCTCTAAAAGGATTTTAATAGGAAGCATTAATAATTCTCTCCGTGCAATTTTAATTATATATCATCGATTGCTTCTCTCTTTCGCATAAATATACCATAACTTATAAGCGCATACGTATAACTGGCCGGAGAAACGGAGTTGTTCCTAACAAACGTATTTGCCCGTCCGATTTCTCGCTCATCGTGTTTATTCCGCGATGCGCAATCATGCAAAATTCTCTTTTCGATATATTTACTTTCATTAGTATAATATCAAGCAATCAGATATTGCATTATTTGATTAATCGTTTGGGAATTTGTTCGAACGTTTCGTGCATTCGTAGAAATTATGTATGTCAGAGAAAGTAAATTGGAAAAAGAGAAAATTTATCAAAGGATAGAAAGAGTCAAAGTATAGTAAAATATAAAAAACAAAATTTTACAAAATGCTCATGATAATCAATAATTGGTTAGATAATTGAAAAGCAAGTGTAAAGTCAATATCAGAATATTGTTTTTAAAATGAATAGCGCGAGATATCCTTGTGTGACGCGTTACGTTACTGAATTACATGTGTGCCATTAATTGCTGCGCTGAAAGTGACGTACTTTTTCCGAATCCGTGTCTGAATAAACGCGACCGGGTCGATATTCTGGCGGCAGGTACGCACGAGCAGTTTCCGGTGGTGCGAGCTGCAGCAAAACCCTACCACGTGGTGTCAGTTCCAGTGTGTGCGGAGTTACCACCGGTCCTGCTCTCGAACCACCTACCACGCCTCCATCTGAAACAAATATTAATGGGAAATGCGAGCTTGTTGTCAAAAGCCATAAACTTATTTCTACGGTATAATTTCTCATAGCGTGACAAAAAGTTTGCAGAAGGAATTTAAAACAATCAAGTGTCTAATAAGCAAATATCTTTTATACCTTATTGTTATATACTAACATACATATTATGTATGTGAGTGAGAACAAAATCTTTTAAATCTTTTAAAACCACTTTTATGTAAAACCTGAACTGTATATATATTGATATTCTCTTGATTTATTTAATCAAATGACGTAGGTATTTCTAAAAAAACGGGAACATTTTTTTCTGCAAAAGTTTGCTGTGTGGCAGTGTTGTATAATATAATGTCGTTTTTAAGAAACCGCGCAATCGATAAATATGTGTCGAGTTGTTTTATGAGAAATTAAAAGTCATAATTATTATAATTCTTCAATTAGTTTCTGAACTAGCTGACATGGTTTATAAACAGCTCAACAAAAGTTGGTCGTAGATAGATAGCCTCACTCAAAATTGCTTAGTTTATTTACTATAATTGCGCATCTTTGCCATCTTGGATTATTTATTATTTCTAAAACAGCGCGTTTCGGTTTTTTAACATTCACAACTTGTCGCTTATACGTGAAGCGTGTCGATGAAATTGTAAAGTTAAATCGCGTCGAAGTCAAGGAAAAGATTAAGAAAACCTCTCCGATAACCCCGCAAATCTCATCTTCTTTTGCAAGCACGTAATCGTGTTTTCTTTGCTCGATCTGCATCTACAGTTTTTGTGTCGACTCAGATGCTCAACTCTTCCATCGATGTCTTTAGGTAACTTCCTCTGCATAAGGTAAATAACGGAAATCGATCGAGATCGAGTTTTGTCGCGTTCTTCGCGTTAAACGAATATGATTATTAGAATTGCATCAATTCTGAGAGTCGGTACTTGTTTCGTAGAAGCATCGCATTTTACATTAGCGTCATTTCATTTTCTTAGCTACGTCATCGCATTTACTACACAAGGATGTCGCTTTTAATGGCAAACAGTCAGACGTGCTCGACTATCCATTACACCGTTCTTATTATAAATTTCGTATTATAATTCGCTATTCGGGTGCTAATTTTGCGCGTGTCACGGACATTAACAGCCTAATGGCGGGCTAAAGCGCCTTGACACGGAGAATATTCTCCCACGAGAACGTCCCGGATAATATAGGCAAACGCTTCGACCGAAATTCTTCCCTTCCTGCTCTCTGCCCTGTAAGGACTCCATAGAAATTAGCGAAGGTTGGCAGAATCGACATGCTAAACGATTAATACTGTGAGCACAGTCGATTAACTTCTGTTAATACTGGCGTAATCACTTAAGACCTCTTTCGAAATTTAATTGTAAAACTAGGACAATTTTATAGTATTTGAATTTTAATTTTCTGAATTACAGTAAAAACATATACATATTTATTTATATTTCTTTTTACAACAACTTTCTTAAGCTTCTGTCAAGAAAATTAATTCTTTACATTTCGTATAATATATTTGATAAGACAAATAGAAAGATACGCAAGTATGTCCAACACTTGCCGTCATTTGTTTTTGACAGTTTATTCAGTAACATGAGCCATGTTTTGTCAATAGTCAATCTCTACGATTGGACAGCTTTCCGTGTAAATTAGAAAGCAGGAACGTTCAACGGAATGCTCCCAGCGATAAACTATTTCCGTTCGCCAAAGATTTAAGGAAATTAGGTGAATCTGAACAGATCGACATGTTTCCTGATCAATCTCAGCTAATCTGAAAATGGAGAGAGAAAGAGGACGACGACTTCGCGTAATCACGTTGTTTGATCATTTGCGAAAAGTTTCTCTGTCTCTCTTTACATTGATATCTAATTGGAATTACATATACTTAGAGAAATATTTACAATTTAATTATATAAAAAAGCTTTTACATTGCATATCTCTTTGATAAATTATAAATAAGTGCATAAATTTAACAATTCGAATTGCGAAATTTAGTTTGGCTTTTATTTGATATTGATTCAAATACTGAAAGCGTTAATTATCGATGCCGTTTGAATTTCGTCGCAGAAAGAAATTCACTGGATAAATTGTACAACGTTCCCGAGCGTTTGCGTCATCTGTCACTGTCGGTTTTTATTATCGTCAATGTTATTTTTTGTTCAATGTTGAATCAGTAGTCGGTCTCTGTGAACGATCGGACTGTATAAATGAACGCTGCAATTTGATCACAAAGTCACGATTCGCTATCTTGACCACGAAAATCACGAAATCTAATGACACGATTTTTTTAAGGTATCATGTATCACGGCAAAAATTTTGTAATAGCAGATTGGAAGATAAATATTAAATTAAGTAGAATTTCAAAAAACAATGATCAAAAAGTAATATTTTTCTTGCCAACATCTTGCACTCGACGATTGGTTTAAAGAAATTGGAAATTTATAAATTGCTGCAATGTTCATTTATTTTTCAACCACGCGTTAGCACATTCCAGAATGGTATCTTGTTTCCGTAGATGTAACATAGATGTGCATATGTGTATAGGAGAAGGCTGAGAATATACGTATATATATATATACATATATATCTTGGTCTCATACATATATATATATATATATATATATATATATATATATATGTGTGTGTGTGTGTGTGTGTGTGTGTGTGTGTGTGTGTGGTGTGTGTGTGTGTGTGTGTGTGTGTATACGTGCGAGTGTATATACAGAGCTTCGACATTGATAGATAGTCTCCTAGAGAGCCCTCTGCTTCTGTCTGTCCCATAAACACTGATCGTTTGAAATCCACCCTTTGCCACCCTCTCCTTTCTCCGCTCTATTTAGTGCCGCCTATATCCATTAAGCAATTTGGTAAACAAATGTGGCCAAAAAAAAAAAAAAACAATTGTGTTTGCGAAATGAGGAAATGCACTGTGAACAAAATGTGAAGACAATTTTATGTTAACAAATTGCTGATAAAAACAGTTTGAACATATCATCGGTAAGTAATTTAAAAAAGTTTATATGAAAATAATACTGTGCATGACACGTGCAGGTAAGATTGATATTTTCTAAAATGTGAATTTAACTTCAACATCGGAACTGTCTTGTAAAAAAGTCCTTTTCTGCTCAGTATTGAGTAGACGGGACTTCAAACTTATGTCCTCTACAAAAAAAAAAAAAAAAAGAAAAATGCAAAGTCGCGGAAAATGTCTCGCGGTTTGCGATTTATGGGTATGGGTTTCCTACGCGGATCAGATGCCGGGTTATTGGTGCGAGTATTTTAAGAAGAAGTCTGATACTGACGCGCCTCTTTCCACTTGAGAGTGCGGAAGAGAAATATGCTCCACCTGGCTCTTATTTGCAGCACGGCTTGTCGCAAGTTAAAGACATTAGCATAATCTTAGAAAATTCGTATTCCTGTTGTTTTAAAACTGCATTTTTTTAACATATGCAATATTAGTTGTTTTTACGAATTTGACGTTATTTATGTCATGTTTCTCTTCTTTTGTTTTCTTATCATTACACACAAAAGCAGTAGTTTCATAAAAATTACTCTCCAAGTTAAAATGCGAATTGTACGAAGATCAGAAAATTTTTCATGATCACAAGCACGATCTATTGAAAGTTATTAAAATTTAGGTCAGAATATCAAAAAATCACGTTCGCAAAACAGACGTGTCGTGAGACTCAACGCGCAAGGCTAACGCGCGATAATACTGGCGTCGGTTTTCACGAAGTTGGAATTTCATTTTATAAGGGAGAATGTGGAAATAACTGACATTCCGTGAGCTCCCGCTATTCGCATAACTTTCCGCTACAGTAGGCGCGACGATTTACACGAAGATGCATATCTCATCGTGACGACCGCGCGCCGATAAAATGGCTCATATGCATCGGTTAAACGACGAATAACGCTATTTGTCGCAAAAAGATTTGGTCTTTTTCAGATTCTGAAAAAAAGTGCAAAAACCGTCGTCGCGCTCGACATTTGGTCACAGCTTTGTGTTACGAACGTTTTTCAGCACTCTTGTTGTATCGGTCGGCCGAGCAAAGTTTTGCAAAACTTAACTCTAGTTGCATTAACCACGCCAGGAGAGACCTACATCGAAACAAATGCATCCCAATTCTGCCTTTAATAGCAATCCTCTGTTTCGCGGGTGAAGTTCCAGGTGAAGCCTTGAATTGCAAAAAAGCGAAACGAAGCATGTAACGTACCGAATGCATTTCTCATTCAGGGATTTGGCTTGTACTTTTCGACAACGACAAGAAGTTTGCATTCGGTTGATACAACAACGATTCACGTTTGGAAATTGTATAGGATTAATACGATTGAACAAACAGCGTAAGTTATGCTACAATGTTCAGATTAAAAAAAACACAAACTTACATTTTTTCTTCAAAATTTCTCTCTAAAAAAGTTAGGTTTTTATTTCAAAAATTACATTCTTCAGTTTTTTTTAAAACTACGAATAAGACAAAATGTTTACTGAGAAATATCTAGAAAGCAAGCAATGTGCTCGAAAAACTACATCGAGACTCGATAAATAATCGAAAGACAAATTAATGTGAAAATTAGAACGGAAATCACAGTAATCTCGTCGGCGTCCAAATCAATTTAGACGCCAACGACAATATTAATTTAGAAACGTAATTATTGTCTAGATACGTGAGACGTCTTGAAAAAAAACTCGAAAAAAAGGTTAAAGCACTGCCGTCGCCGGAGGGTGCGTCACGGAATTCAGGGAGTAAATATTTAGCCTGAGCCTACCGGTAAATGACGCGACGGAGATGAAAGACCATTAGGGGTTATATCTCGCTTTAAGAGCAAAAGAGGGATCGCTCATCCGCGCAACCTCCGGCAACTCCTTAGAAATTTGTCTCTTTGAGAGAAACCGAAAAGAGTGAAACAGCCGGCTCAGTATACTGTAAAATATACCGCATTTTACATTTCCTATTTTTTTCAACGCTCCACTGACTCTCGTCCTATCTTCTGGCGCGAGCATACACGATGCCATGTGAAGGGATTAAAACAAAAGACAATACAGCAATCAATAATTACGATATTCTTCAAACACTACAAATTTTTCAAGTCAGACAAACTTTCCAATTTAAAACCAGAGAAGATTGTAATATTTTTATTTTTCATTGCAAGCAAGCGCAGTATTTCTTTGTTTTAATTATATACAATTTAAGAGAGGTTATAAAAATTTTAAATTATATCTCTGAAGTTTGATCTACTATTATGTTATCAGAATATAGTAGAACTAGAGTTAAAAAACTAGAACTATCTGTGTCGAGCTACGTTTGCAAATTTAGGTGCATCTTGGATACATCTCGGAGCTGTCTTGAATGCTTCATCAGGATGAGGAATATTATCTGTCAGTATACGCTACACTCTCGTAAACTGTGAAAGGAGAGTTTGAAAGGTCGTTAACGCGAAAGATGTTTGGTGTGCAGGTTCGACTCTCCGGCTGTAGCGGCGGCGGCGCAAGCAAAATGTAATTGATGATCGAGATGGAAGTCGCTAATCGTTAAAGAGCAAAGGAAAGAACGAGGAAGCATTTTCTATGCGTAAGATGAAGTCGAAGAAGAGAATCGCAGAATCTCGGTCTCGAAGTCTTTTTTTTTTTTCAATAAAACTGTCCACACGCTAATTTTTTGTTTTATTATAAGTGACAAATGATACTTGACTTTTCATTAATAAAACTTCGAAATTTCTCCCGCAAAAAAGTCGCGCGACACTTCTGCATGTAACAAAAAGATTTTCAAAGAATTCTACAAAAGCAAATGAACATAAGCGTGGGAAATTAAAATAAAGACAATCGTTTCTTTGCGGATAGATAACAAGAGAGAGACGAAAATAAATACAACGAGAAAGAACTTCATATGTTGGGATTACTGCGATTTTCATCCTTCATCTTTCATCGAGTTATTCGTAGAGGGTGACCTCGATACCGCTTGGTATCCCTGTTTTGAGTGACTGGTTCAACTTGTCACAGCGATTTAAATCTGTCGATTTTTATTTGTCGGACATGTTTCGTATAAAGATAGCAGATCAATATTCCAGTCTCTTTCAAAAAGACTCACTAGATTTATCTATTTGCAACTACACAGAACATTCGTGTAGATTAACAGAAGATTTATGTATGTAGCTTTCAAACAGATATTTCTAGGTCGGAATATATAACCAGAATCAACTTCATAAACGTATCACGATTATTACTTTTCCCCGGAAAGAAGCCCGTCCGTTTTCCCAAAGAAGAAAATCCGTTCTTTTTATATCGCAGTATGTATTTTGATTTTGTGAATATATTTATAAACATTTGATAAATTTATATTTGCAAATAAGCGCTTATACATACGCTCAGCGCATTATTTTTCGTCTTCTATTACAAATTTGAGTTTCTGTACGCAATATTTAGTATTTAAACGGTTTAAATATTTTTAGAAAAATTTTAACTATCCGAATATAAAAATAGATTATACATATAAGTATAAAGTGAAAAGACTTAAAGGCAGATTGCAACAGACATTTTTTATTCTTATCTATTCCAATTTAATTAAGTTATTACTTTACCGAATGAAATAATTCTCGTGGAAGAGCAGCGTGTCAGTTTGCATTTGCGACTAATTAAAAATCGATTAATTATAATCGAAGATTCATTATAATTGAAGATTCATTATTCGATAAGTAATGACTATAATAAATAAGATAAAGCAAGAAAGTGACTGTTGAAGTAAAATAAAATTCAAGCATACATCTTTAACAATCAAAAATTTTAAAACAACGACTGCGTTTGATAGTAACGGCGCCGAAGATGTTTCAAAGACACGCGGCATAACGCACGGATTCATTCATGACCCTGTTTGTGAGGCGTGCAATGACGACGCCTCGCCGACGGCATTCAGTGTCGTCGACATTATTAAAGTCCATGTAGACTTTCCGCTATGCTCAGTAAAAGCAGCTGTTGGAGTTCCAGGTTTCTCTTCCACAGGGTATATTGTGACTGGGGTAGTTCGCCGCTTTGAAAGGATGCAAAGGTGACTCCAGATGTCGGTTAACCTTCAGCCAGTCGACATCACGGTAGCGACTATGTGCGGTGACGATCCACAACTGTGCGGCGAGACCGCATTTCACATTTAAAACTGTCACACTTGGGCTTACGTGAGACTTCCCCTGACAAGATGGAAAAGTGCAATGTCTCTCGTTGAAGTTTGGGACGTTTGTCGAGCAAAAAAATATAGTTTGCTTTTATCAAGCAGTAATGTAAAAAAACACTTTTTTAACACTTAGTATCTTTAACACTTTGCGGACAAAACAAAATATCTTGTCATAAGATAAGATGTTTTTGGTCTGCAATGTATTAAGACGGCTTATTATTTTTACAGTATCCACGAGTTCGATACTGTGAAAATATACTTATGTATAAGATTTAAAAGAATATTTATTTACTCTTTATAGAAAAAACTATCACATCTCTTAATTTTGACAAATTCTTTTCCAATTCTTTGCTGGATCGCAACAGTGATGTACGCAAAGAAAAAATAAAAAATTACGTCAAAAAAGAAAGGCAATTTACTTTTTTTAGAGTCTGGTTATTTTCAGAACTAACGAAGCAAGGACGAATCCGTGGCATTTCGGGTCCGGCGTCCTGCGGTGCCGGCAAGACGCCGCTTATTATACTGCGCTCGTGAGTCATGCTATGCGGCATCGCAATCGTATGCAGGATACCTCACGGCAATCTCAGGGAAGACCCGAATTGTCGACATTGTAAACACGCTTGTTAAGCCGCGCGTATGCGAGTCAAGAATGAAATGCGAGCCTGCAACGCTGTGAGCGCGGCTTGACGCGCTTAATCTCGCGCGCGGTTCTGACAGAAGAAGATGCTCAAGAATTATTTCGATACTGAAGAAACATTCCATTTCAAAATATCTCCGTATCACTGTATTTCGTGCCAAGTGTTCTGCATTATTGATAGATTATCAGACAAAAGGTATCTTTCTGGTTCTCATAATTTATTCTTACCGGAGAAATCATGAAAACCATTATTTTTCCAATATTATTCGACGTATCGCTAGTTTTTACGTTTTAACCGAAGAACAAAAAAGTTAGAAATGCAATCCGAATGAAGTTCATGGTGTATATTTCGCGTACGCAAAAGAATGAATGCATGTGACACTAAATGCAGACGTGCGCTTTTCGACCATTTATTATTCAATAAATCCATATGCGCGTATTATTAATTACATAATGAGGTATGTAATTATATGTGGTAACTAAATGTGCAATAAATATTTTATTGCACAGATTAATATTCACTGTCAGGACATTGAATAATATTACATTCTAGTTTGTTATATAAGTTTTATTTCAAATTTGCGATAATTGACTTTTATGTTAGTATAAATATGCATATATATGATAGAGACTAAGTTAATTACATAAACTATTTTTTTCTTTTAGAGAAAAGAATCTCTAACGTAGCTTCAATCTCGATGTATCATCAATCATGTAATTCGTCCCGAAGAGTTTTGGCGCCAGAAAAATAGATGAGGCACCCAGATACGATTTTTATAGCGTATCATGTCACACAGAAGATATTTTTTATATTTTGGATGCTCATTGATGCGAGAAATAAACTGAATATAAGAGAAAATGCTGTAAGAGGATTGCCACGTCAAACCATGATACTTCCGTTTTATTCTTTAGGACATGATAAAAAAGACAGAAAAAATAATGACGCGATAGAGAGAATTGATGATAATCAAGCATGGATTATCCGTAATTCTCGGCAACGTTAACGGAAATGTTCAAGAGGGCGTCGATACTTGGCGGAGATGATGTGTAGATATATTTCCGCTTCTCTACAAGAGAAACAAAGTTTTTTTTTCTGTAAAATGTTTTTATAAATATCTTTATGTTGTCACAAAGATTAAAAATGTGAATAAGAATAGTTTTGTTGAAATAATAAAAAATTAAATTGTATAAAATAATATTGATTGCTTATACTATCAATAATATTGCTAACATAAATATAATATTGATAATATTGATAAGTATTAGTATTATTAATATAAAATAATAAAATTAATATAAAATAATAAACATTTCTATACAATTCTTATATAGTGAGAATTTGGTAACCTTACCATGTAATCCGGTATGGTCTAGTGGCTAGGATACCTGGCTTTCACCCAGGAGGCTCGGGTTCGATTCCCGGTACCGGAATTTTTTTTTTTTTCCAAAAATGAATATCTAAATTTTTTATATGTTTCCTATGTTTGCACGCGATAATTACAAATAATTGCAATGTAGCATAAAAGTAGTTAATAATATAACACTTAGTAATTATAGAAAAGAAATATAAATTATATATATGTTCTATATATTTATTTAAATATATTATAACGTTAGATTACGCACACGAATAACGCGCGTATAAATGTTCACAAAATATTTAACTTACTTGAAAGAAAAAGATCCTGGAGGGCCTGGGCAGCCTGGCAGAGGAGAGCCCATGTTTCTGCAGCAAGAAGCCCTGTACCTCTCAAGGCAAGGACATCCCCTGCCACTACTGCAAGTCCTGAGTTCCCGGTCACGTCTGTCGGCATTCTGTAAGCGGAAAAATAAAATTTTACGTAATACTTTTTATCCAATAATTAAAAATTCAGTTATTCAAAATTTACACACATTTAACGTTTTTTCTTTTTGTTTTCATTTTAAATAATATAATTATTTAAAATATTTTATGAAATAAAACTAGTAAAAAGATTGTAAGGTAAGAAGTTGGGCACTAAAAGGACAATACTTTATCTTGCTTTACAAGATGAACATGCATTCGATCGGGGTAACAACACAGTGTTTTGTAGCCCATGTCTCGAGTAAACAAATGCAAACAAGCCGGGGCGTGCATATTGAAGGTATCGGGCTTATTGCTTGCTCAGCCGCGTTTGTATTAGCCTCTTTGTTCGACATGTCACTGTGGCTTGACATACTAGAGAGAGTAAGGAACTATTCTGCAAAGGTTACTTCGCGCTCCTTCATTTCCTTTAGAGACATAAGTCGTAGGAATAGATACAAGGAAGATAAAATGTTTCTCTTACATGATATACTTATGTGTACATGTATATATATGTTACAATGTATTTTTGTCACTTAAAAAACTTAAATTTAATATTTTTAACTTAAGATTTTTTTTATATAGATTGTAGAAGATCAAAAGAAAAAATTAGAGAAAGAATGCAGAAATATATCAGTTGAAAAATCATTAATCTCTGTGGATTATTTTTAATTAAACATATAAAGATGTGTGCTCGCGTAAGTTCTTCGTCTGTGTTTGCATGTAACCCTAGCAAACGTCATGTACATCCCGAGAAACAATCAGATATACCGTAGTCACAGAAAACAATAGATGTCAGTCCTGTTTTCAGCAGCGTTCTCCTCCGCGACTGCTCTTTCAAATAAAGTTACGTGAGGAGCTATCGTTATCTGTTGTTCGCTACTCTTCACTGATTTCGACCACATGATAGGAGAAAAGCCATGTTTTCTACACGTTTGCACGCGCGAGCTGTATGTTTTATATATCGCATCAAGATTTATTCAATCTTTCATTTATCTAATTATTATATCAGGCTTTTTAACAAAAGCGTGAATGTGTTCAAACATTTAGTATTATAAAATATTATAAAAAGCAAAGAACAAAATTATAAATAAAAAACATTTTTTATATGTGAGCAAAATATAATCTTAAGTTAAAATATAATCTTAGGTAAAAAAATTATTGATTATTGATAACATTCATTATAAAACAAAGAAATTTCTCCAACCTGTTGCATTTTGTTCGATTAATGTGTCTTTAATTGTGATTGACTTCACAGCATGACGTCCGTCAATTTATGGCATATTCGACTTTATTCGATTAGACGCGATCGCTCGCTCAACTGATATGTATTACGAGGTTATCGCGAGTAGAAATTTCCCAACGTTCGCATGTTATTTGCAAGCAAGTCCTGTTAATAAAGTTATACATAAAATGGATAATACTCCAGATGTAACTTTACTGCAGTAATTAAGGAGCAATTAAGAAGATGTGCTGCATTCTGGTCGTGCAATTGTGATCGTGATTATTGATAATAAACGTCTTGATTAAAGCTTTTTGCTTCAAACAACTTATTCCGAGAATGCAATCTGTTTCGCACTTGACAGTATTGTGCGCGTCTATCGTGCATTATATCTTTCGATCATTTCCAGTCAACAGACTATCGTAAAATATATCGGATTTGTGCGATGATGAATATCCGAGTTTGTGTATCTCGAAGTCAAATCGTGTTGTGACAGCAAAATATATTGCGGATATTATTTCGCGTATTCTCGTTACAACATTAAAATCAAAGTCTTATTTTCTGTATTTGTTTTTTTTTCGCGATTCTATTAGTATCGCGATTATATTATGCATTTTTTCGTGTAATATTTCTTTTTAATATCTTTTAATAGAGCACAATAATTTGTTCTTTTATAATTAAGAAGAGTCGCGTATAAAATTTCAAGCTGTTTTCAACTCTCATTTTATTCTTACTGACATTCGTCGAAAAGTTGCTTTCTAATTTTGAAACTTTTGGACACTTTGCTAATAAAACACTGCACTATTTGCGCACTTCTGCAGTAGTGTATATATCAAAACTGATTTCTTCCGGCAAACGAGTGTAAAGAAACTTTACGGAAATATTAATTTTCCGCGACAAACATTTCGTTTCGCGGAACTAACCGCTTATTTTATAGTTGACTGTGTGTGTGATAAAACAACAAACAAACAAACAAACAAAAACGTAAAGAGCAAAAAAATACGATACAATTCAAATAATGAAGTCTTTGTTATTGCTAAGCGTTAAATACATACGCACAAAATCAATCGTAAAAAAAATAATATTAACTTGATAGACAACTTTTATTTTTGTTTTAATATATTTTTAAGACTTACATTTTATTTTATATATCATAAAATGCACAAAATTTTTCAAGATTTTTGTAACTTATTTTAAACGGATCTACGTATATGCTCTACGTATTAGGCTATTTCCGAAGTACAATAGACAAACATTCAACCATTCACGTAACTCGGTGACCTTTTATACAATACTGAATAGCAATTGAATTATGCAATATCTGAATTCGGTCAATTTAAAGAGGCAACCTTGAGTGCTTTTGACAGGAGTAATACTTCATTCGAGTTCCGATAATTGCTTTTAGCTGATCAGATGCACATATTCACATGTACGATATTCTATTAGTTGTAACATTTTACGATCAATGTTATTAATTTTCGTAACATTATCGTGCATTGTTTCTAAATCACTAAATCGTGTTTTTCTGACGCGTTTGCGGGAGACAGGTACGGGCGCATATAATAATAACGTTAACACGGCCGTACGTGTGATTGCGGAGGCGTGCCGTTTAATTAGAGGACAATCATTTAGCGTTGACGGCGCGGAGAGCCACTCCGGTTCCGCACGATTTAATCAGGGCGCAAATCAAACTGCGCGGTGAACAACGCATGGAAGACTCCATCCCATGCGTGATCGTAATCGAGTAAGCATTGTGCGCGTACAGAATTTGACGTTATTTTTTTGTTTTATTTTACATCGAAAACGCGTCAATAAAGCAATTTAAATCGAAACAATCGTGAATGTCATATCCTTCTCGTATGTAACCGAGCAATATTCGAGCTGCGAAATCGATTTTCGAGAACGCCGAGCGCTTTATCGGCGATTCATCCACTATTCATGAATCATGCAGAGGCGCCAGCTCGCAAGCGATATCGCATCTCGTGGGACACATACATCGCGTAATCAGCTCGCTTGTGATCAATGCTTCGCACGATTTTACGTGTACCCACCTTACACATTGTCGATCGGCGCGTCATAGCGCGGCGGCGTTCGCGCTGTGATGATCTCGTGCGGTGCTAAAGCATGCGCCCGACTACCCGGCAGGTAGTACACGACGCAGGAGACCCCGACGAGAAACAGGAAAAACAGGAACACCAGGTCGAACATCAGCAGGGAGTTCAAGGTCATCAGCTGCATCGTGCACATACAACTCCACGCTCCACCATTACACGCGTGCACCCACGCACCAACCAATCCGTCGCGCTCACTATCAACACCACCACCTCCCTCTTCTTTCTTTCTTATTCTATCACGCGCCACGATGTTCTCGATGTCTTTTTGTTGCCCGATCAAAGTTTCTCACGAACGTTCACGTTTAACTTAGACGCAAGAGAATCAAACGTAGTGATCGGCAATTTTTGTAGCAAATCACTTGTATAAATATTCTTACACTATATCGTATTTTATATCATTTCTGTCATTGTTTGCTATTATTATACGTACATTACTAAAGCAAAATTCAACTGTCTAAAACAAGTTTAATTATAATTTGTATTTAAAAAATATTCGTTTATTCGTTGTAGGTGTATTGTTATTAATACCTGTGCTGTCAAAGTATTATGTTTGGAATGTTCTGATGTAATAGCGATTTTTTAATCGAGAAAGCCAGTAAAAACAATTAGTAATCAATTAGAAACATATTGGAGCGCTGTAAAAACTGAAGCAAAAATAACGGTGAGTTTTATTTCGCTTCTTCTCTCTTTTTAATCATTGACTGTTTTTCAAGCCCAACCTACGTAGTCATATTGACGGTAAGAGTGTTCCGGTTGCCGAAGTAATTGGATTTCCTGCAAATTATTATCAAAAGTTATCAAAGCCAGTCACGCCAGAGCCGCGGCAAGTATTCCTGCTGGTAGGAATGTACGTGTCGATATCGGCGATTATGGATAGTATTTTCTCGCCAAAATGAACGCGGAATAATTAGGCTCATTATCGATTCCATTTATCTACGCATTCCGTCGCGTTCGAATAGCCGCATATGTCACTTCAATGGTATTAGGTATTAGGTATTATCGATTCCTTTGATTCGTACAAAATCCGCGTACGACCAATTCTATTCTACGACTAGTATAACACTCTGTGCACTATAATAAAGTATGATTTATTTGATAATAAAAAAGTCAACATGCTGTGGCAAAGTCGGTCAAGTTCGTGAAGCTGCTTTCGGAAACTTTTGTATAAATCAATAATTTAATGAAGTCTCTTTATTAATTGATTCGCGATGTTCTTTTGCATATACATGTATACATAAAATAAGACAAGGCTATCTCGAAACAATTGTCACCTCTCGAAGAAAAATATAATAAAAAGTAGTACTCTCGAAGACCGTTTTCGATTAGCTAACATATGTTATATATGTGTCTGAAAGAAATGAAAAGAGCGGTGATCTGATCCTGTGACAATAGCCACGAGTCGTTAGTTGCAACGCTGGCAATATCCCAGAAAGAAGTATATGCTTTGAGTGCGGAAGACGGTAACACGAGCAGACTAATCAATTGACGATTAGTTGCAGTTCTAGACTTAGGTATGTTCCACACTGAAGATTATCTGCGCGCGACTTAAAGGATAGGAACCGTAAATTCCTAGAGGAATAGATCATATAATGAAAGAATTTTATTTAATATATCGTTACGTCCTATAGATTTCACGGTTTTCTTTTTCTTTTATCTTTTGATTATAATAAAAATAAAAATGCCTTATAAAAAGAGACAGACGAGAGCGAAAGTTTATTTGATAGAATAATACGGACTGAAGCCGTTGACCGACCTTGTCTGTGAGGATCTAAAGTGTCTCGCTCGACCCGCATAACTGGACTTCCATGTTCGTGTGTCGATATAATCAGCTGTTACTCTCCATAGCCCGACTCAGAACATAACAAATATATTTTTAGTAATTTATTAGTTATAAAAACAGTTACTATAACATTAATAAAATCGAACAAGTAAAATATAACCTAATTGGATCATTTTTAAGCGATGCAACAAACGACAGTATCGAAAAAACTTCACAGTGCATTAAATTTTGAATACAGAATTGTTCCCTTTTTTTCGAATCGAGTAGCCGATTGCGAACGAAAGATTGGCTGTATTGGAGTGTCTGCATGAGTGATTTTCCAGTTACGCAAATTTTCCAGTATCCGTCGGTTCATTCAATGGGCCTCGCCAATGCGCCGACTTTCGGCGGAAATTTACGGGATGATATAATTTCCGCGCGGTCCGGTACGCTCAAAAGACGAATCTCATCCTTGCGTCAGTTGCCCATTCATTTCATCGGATTTCCATGAAAATTCGCAAATCATCGATTGCGGAAACGCAAAAGTCGTATAATCGATACAACGAATTCTATATATATAACGTTTTTTGCAGCGTAATTCTTGTCATTTGTCGTGAATTTGTGCAAGCCAGAAATATTTGAAAAATACAAAAACACACACACATACGCACCGCAGCATTAAAAATCATTAATGAAACATAAACGAATAAAAAAAGTTTGCGTTTTTCTTTTTACTTTAAAGTGTACTTTTCTTTTTTTATCACAATAAAATTTTTCTGACTTCATGTTTTAGTCGCTTTAAATAGTGTAATATCTTTCATAATTTGCAAAATGAAAAGATAGTTATAGGATAAGCATCTCAAACCGTTCGGAAGTACTATTAGATACGAGCCGAGAGTCACGAACGAGCAGAAAAGGAGCGAGGAATAAATCTCCAATCCGATAGTCTTGGCGAAGAAATAAAGGAAGTAATAAAATTATTCCATCGGTGGATTTAACTTTTTCCCGGGACTAAATCCGACTAGATCTCTCGAAAGAAGCGTTCTTAATTTGAATTTTGTCCCGAAAAAAAAAACAGCACTTGTTATTCTATATTCGAGCAAAAAGTTCCAAAAAAATTTATACAAAGAAGATTCTACATGATACTAGTTATGTACTATATTTTGATGACAAGCAAGAAGCGCGAACGAGAAATGTCATGTACGTTTACCATCTGTCGTCGTTTCAAGCTCAAGAGCATGACGTACATGTTTTACAGCACAACATGTGCTCTCTGCTTAGCATCTCGATAAATTACACGCTATTATGCAATAAAAATGCAATAAGATGTATGTTATTGATATTTGGAAATAGCAATTTTTGTCTGCAACGGTTTTGTCAATTCAAAATTTTTTTATTTATAAACAAAAAGGGAGATATCGGCTTATTTATTTTTCAGTAAATTTTGCGTGTGATTACTATATTGCAATAACGCGTGAAAAATTACACGGTTTAGTTTATTCAAGAGAAAGGTTTGTTTATTATTTCTAATACCAAGGTTTTTATTTTAATAAAACTTGGAATACAATGGAAATGTCATATAAAAATAAAACATTTTTACTGTATGTTAATATACACTTAAAGAGAGAGAGAGAGACTGCATTAATTCTTCTAAAAATAAAGAATGTAAATTACATTGGATATATGTCTTTGTCTGCGATTTCTCGCACGTTTAATGCGATATTACGGTAGTCGCCTTTTACTACGTGAATATTCCGAAAGCGAGTCGAAAGAACCGGTGGGATTTACGCTAATTTGAGGAAGGGCATGGATTGCGGAGTAAATGATGTGTGAATGGATTAGATAGAAAACGTCGCGTGATGTACGGCAAAGTTGGTTTGCGCAGCTGATACGGGGTTTTAGAGCGCTCGAAAATGGAACGAATAGCAACGATCGGTGATTCCGAGAACGAAAAGATCTCCATTGGCGGCTTTTGGTATTTCCTTACTATTTTCAGAGGAATACACTGATATCGAACACAGGAGAAACGAAGAGTTCGGTGCGGTTTATGCCACCGCCGAGTAGTTGCGACAGATATAAACCGCGAGATAAACGACGTATTACCGGTATAAAGCAACTTCCTCGAAGCGCCGCGCGACAGCTATAGCTGTCAGCGTGATGTACCATTGCACTCGTATCTTTCCCATAGCCTCTTTTCTCGATCCAATTCAACGAATTCTGTGAAGTATGTGCGTGGTGCACACGACACAAGATATACACCAACATATGGAATATGAGAAAGAAGTGTCATACAATGTTGAAAATGTGTAAAAATTCGAAAGAAATGTTTGAAAAGCACAGAAGAATAAGAGAGCATGCATGAGTACATTTGAGAAATCTCTGAAAAATGCGCAGCGTAATGCAACGTTAGAAGTGATAAATGTGGTAATAACGAAAAACATTTAAAAAATCTTCAGTAAAATGACTAGCAAAAAATTAAAAAAATTTGTCTTTATTCACGTGGCGCGTTTACATTGTGTGTGATACTGACATATTAACTTTTTCTTTTAGTAAAATAGTTTGAAAACTTGTCAAAAATTTTTCTCTTTTGTTCTCTCACGATTCAATATCATATCGATTGCAACTGAATCGATACGATATACGTAAACACGAATTTTTCTCTTGATTTACTCAACTCTTTGCTATTGCCACGATTCATTACATTGCGTTTGTAATATATTTTGTGCAATCATTGCGTTAAACAGCTGCAAAGTATGATACTATTAAAATTAAGGTTCGCACGCTACAATTTTGTCAGTCTTTAATTGTTTCTAATTAATAGATAACAATGCGCTCTTCACGCGACTGAATTTGACTTTGGCGATTAATCATTAATGGACCGTTCGATTTTCACGATGCGACGATCTATTCGGGATTTTATTTAACGGCTTTTCTCGCCAACGTGTTTTCCTTTCCAGCTTTAAACTTCTGGTTGTCACGCTTCAACGCGTTCACTGTCGATAAATACGCGATCTACGTAGGCAATGAAAGCGTTTTTCGGGTCCAGATTTTATCGCATGTAATGACGATCTTTTTATGAACACTAAAATATTTTTTGTGTACTTTGCAGATTTTGGATTTAAGATTTCGAAGATTCTGTGAAACAAGTCGTAATTTTATTTAACTTTGTAAGAGAAAATTTCGAATTCGTATTTGAGAGATAGTCTAAGTTTTAATCAACTATAAAAATTATAGATATTATTCGAAATAATAATATTTGAATATGCGTAGCACGAATGTTCTGAAAGGACGAAAAGAGTTTTTGCAGGAAACGAGAGAGATCTGCATGGTGAGATTAATAGAAGGCACGCAGATGATCTTGGCGTGGCGTGAAGTAGGCGGAAACACTGAGTTGTGGAAACAAACGAAGAAAAAGTGCCTAGTGCGCACGATGCGCGAACGCGTTAAACGAATCGCGGCATTATAATTTCTAGCGATAATTTAATTTCACGGGAATGATAGATAGAGTCTCCACAAACTAGACAATCTTCCTTACGCGAGAAATTACGTCGCACATTCGGGATGGCCATTCCAAAGCGCCAAACTGGGAAACAGTTCGAATTTCTTATCGAATTTCCAGTACATTATTTCTCATGGAAAATTATAATTCGCTTATTGCGAGAATATGAGTCAGTATTAAAAGTTGAGACACTGAAATGGTAGAAATTATTAGCAGCATCGATATCTATATTATGTCCATGTGGAATATTGAGGAACACTTATCGTGATGATACGTGAGACGAATAATAAGTTGTGGGTAAGCCATATGTGATATAACAGACAAATTTAAGAAAACTATAGATTTTTTTATTCATATTAAATGTTAGTGACCAAAAATTTATTTATTAGATAATTTTGTCAAGTAATTATATATTATTTTCTTATCATACGGACAAAATATTGTACCGTTCCGTTTAATTCTTTTCGCACAGAATAGTTTTTGTGCAAAACATAAATTGTCTGTGATTCTATCTTTTATTTCATTCGATCGCTAAACGAATCTCTTATCTATATGCGGTGCATTTTCAAAAACCAATAATTTTATTTTTCTATCGAGCGTTGAACTGACGATAAATCTTGTTTTATATGAGATTATATATCTCTTTTTGTTTTCCGATCAAATCTTAACGACGTTGTCATTGTTTTTCGCGCCACGATTGTATCAATAATTAATCCCGCAATAACAAAACTCCGTTATAAATAGTATTTCTCTTCCAGCAGAAATCTCGTCCACTTTTCGCCGTGTCGCGCACAGCAATAATCTTTTTCTTCTTGTACTTTTATCGTTACTTTTAAAATCTTTCATCAACGCGATCGGTTCCTTCTAGCTTCCAACACGGCCGCAAATTGGATTTCTCGCCGACATGGAATTCACTCTTCTATCCCCCATACATCGTTACGCGTTCCGTCAACGAGTTTTACATTACTAACACGCTGGCATTCTTATTGTATAATCTCGATGAGATTTTTAAAATCTATTACGTGTGTGCTATGTAACATTTCAAAATTCAATACACACACACACACACAAAAGCGTATATGTCAAATTGTTCAGAGCAATTAGAGGCTTGTTCAGAGTCATTCAGAATATTATTCAGACGACGATTCTAAATACATGTGCAATTGCGACTCGTTACCGAGAAAGATAAAAGAAGCCTATTTTATATAAGAGACAAAAAAAGAGCAGACCCGTGTAAAGTGCACGAAGCGATTCAACCGTGTGCATAACTAAAACACTTTGCAAAAAAATTAGGCCCTCCAAGCGAAAATTAGACGTCAGTCGGAGATAAAAATTTCAATTAGCAACCACGTTCCATTTGCACCTTTCTTTTATAATCTTGCTGAATATCACAGTAATTCTCATTTCTCCACTCAGTTTTCTTTTGTGTAAATATGTATGCGGTAGACAGAGAAAAAAAAACGTTGCTGAAACATAGTGCATAGTACGTCAATATTTTTGCATTTTGCATAATGGGAGAAAATATGTGTGTTATGATGTTGTCTGATGACAATCGTGGTGAGTGAATAGGAAGAGGCGAATATCACGGGCGAATCCGCTCTCATAGTAATCGTTCCCTACGGAAATGCTGTGATTTATGAAAGAACCGTCTATAAAGGCGGCGCGTGTCAGAAAAATAGTTACACCATTTCATTCAGAAAAATTGTTTCTAAAAATCAAAATTGTTAAAACATCTTTTAATCAGATTTTATTTAACTTTCTAAGTAGAAAATAATAAAATTCACACAATAATTAAGTAACAAATAAAAGATAAACCGTGTGTACGTCTAATTAATTTGAAAAAACATTATTTATGTATTGGAATAAGTTTGATTATCGACAGCATTAATTTTTCTTATAACACTTAATCATTTCTGTCTCTAATCTTTTTTTATCCAGAAAAAATAAACTTCAAGAAGAAAAACAAAAATTGTTTTCGTATCATTTCTTTTAGATTTGCAATTTTAATTTTTATAATAGTTTGCAGTGTTGCATCAAAAGAATTTTTTACTATAAAAAGAGAGTTTATATAGATTACAGAAATGGTTTTAGAAATACATTATGCCAGTAAGGATTAAATAAAACTATTAGTAAATATGATGTTTAAAGTTAAAATATAAAACACATGAAATGTGATAAAAGAAAATCTTTCTACTTGGGCTTCATTAAAGCATTGACGCGCATTTGACTTCTTAAATTTAATGAGGAGCATCTTTTATGATGAAACCGCAAACGAAGAGCTTTCGGAGTTTGTTAATAAATATCTCTCTTGTCAAGTTGCAATTTACACCATGATATTTATACGTCAGTTTTTTTAGAGACAGAAAAGCTCTTTTTATGTTTCTAGAAGTTAGTATATTTGTTAAGTACAGAAAACAATTTGCGTATATAAATGTCATACGTATTTATATAAAAATATCACATAATTATGCGTGATAACGAAAGAGTTTTTCTATGAGAGCCAAGCGTTTTTAGCTAAAAAGGTTTGTTTGCAATACGCTATAATGAAACTTTTAATTCATTTTTCCATTGCTCTGCGCACAAAGAGTCTAATTGCTTGTTTTATTTAATTAATTAGCTTCTCTTTCATTTCGTCAAGCTTATACTCAGCAACATTTAAATAACAACTATGTCGGAAATACGGGCATTTCCAGTCAATGAATTGACACGTCAAAATCAGTCTCGCGTTTTAACATGCAACCAGCTCTCAAAAATTTAACATATAGTTGTATACAAAATTTTACTGCAACTTCGATAAAAGAAATTTTGTATAAATAAAAAATGTGAGTTTTAACAGTGTTTCTTCGACGCGCGAAAACTACTTACAATTCTACTGATAAGTTTTGTTAAAAGAAAAAGACACGTTTTTGTAGATTTCTATATTTTTCTGATATTTTCTATGGCATCACATATTTTCGCGAGCAGATATCTATGATTTCCGCAATCTATACTCTAG
This sequence comes from Pseudomyrmex cubaensis, assembly GCA_014825685.1. Lineage (NCBI taxonomy): Eukaryota > Metazoa > Arthropoda > Insecta > Hymenoptera > Formicidae > Pseudomyrmex > Pseudomyrmex cubaensis. The sequence goes on from QVOA01013097.1 coordinate 59,238, forward strand.
TAAACATTGCGTAGGAGCATGTCAACTGTCTGATATTACGAAAATGTCACGAATATTTGTATAATATTTCTTCAATACGTATTGCCTTCAAGTTATTTCATATTTTTGCATGCAGTAAATGTTTATAACTATTAAACTCTGAACTTTTCAGAAAACTTTGGTTATCACAATTAACAAAGTTTGCAATTTATTTAGATGAGATTATTATATTATACAAAATATACATACATAACTATCGAATACTAAAGTCTATCTAATATTTTAGAAAAGTTTGCAAAAGTTTTAAGTAAGTGCACACGCACAATAAAGATCAGCGTTCTTTTGTTATAACATACAGTCTAATTTTATCAAAAAAAGATCCCAATCACGAAGTTCCACGTGGTATCGCCGATGGCGGTTTGCAAATTGCTGAATTGCAATCGCTATATTGGCGAAACATAGAAATACCTCAATACGTTGAAATTCCTAAATAGTTTTCTACATCTTTTATCATCACCGGTCACCACTACTTGCACTTTGGTGAACGTTGCTTTTTCTTCGTAATACAAACGTGCAGATTAAAATACCGCGGTGAGAAAAATCTATCAAAGCAAAATGTAATCAAAATTAATCGCAACGAGCAATCGATGTAATTCTCGCGCATTGGTTTTCTCTCAGCCGACACGATCTCTCACGAAATTTTGCGACCAGAGTTGCTCGCAACGTGAATGCTAGATGAATACTGAAGCACGTCACATCGCTGGGCGCCGGGTTTCAACCCCCTTCTACGTGTGTCTCTCTTCCAGTCCCCGCTACTACCATCCCTCCGATCTATTCTAGACGCGCAGCCACCCACGCAACTGTTGCGCCCCCGCCCGTTTCTGATCTCATCCCTCGACATTCCGCGGGTTATCCAGCGAGCGCATGGTGGTGACGATCAAGTCACGTGTACAATTGATCACGATCGATCGCGCTCGCGTAGTAAAATGTCCGAAATATACATATATGCGGAAATATTAAGTTAAATGCGATTAATTATCGATCGTTTCGGCCGCCGGAGCCGCCGCTAACAAAGTTAACAGCGATATTGCTACTTGAAAAAATTAATTTAATATATCGACCTTTCAACATTTCAAGCCCGGTGCTACCATAAATTTGATTAACTCGTCACTTTTAGAACGACAAACGATCTCAGAGAGAGAGAGAGAGAGAGAGAGAGAGAGAGAGAGAGAGAGAGAGAGAGAGAGTGAGTGAGTGAATGAGTGAGTGAGTGTGTATGTGTGTATTGATTTTCTCTCTATACTGACTTAATTAATAAATTTTTAATTATATAAAATTCGGACATTAAATAGTTGCAAATGAGAATAAATAAATATTTTATAGAAAAATATTTTTTAGAAAAAGAATTTATAAATATACCATTTTTCCTTTTAGTTAAAACTTTTAAAACGATTTATTTATTCAATAAACAGTATTCAGTTTATTTATTCAATAAACTGAAAAGAATATCTTGAGGTTCTTAATAATTTCTTTATAAAGCATATCACTACCGTATAGAATTTATCAATTCTAATCTGGATATCATCTTGAATTGTGAATTTTAAATGTCGGTTAAATTTTTTAAATTTATATTCTTGACATGTGCACGTGTGTTTGAGACGCGCGTTGGGACAAATAGTGGAACAATGCTGATGACATTTTAAACTCGCTGTATGTGAGTAGATGCTTGAATATGCAAATGGCTTATGTTTTGCAAAGTAATTCAGCACGAATACTTCTGCAAATTGCTCCTGCTTTCCAACCCTAACTACTTTCAAAAACTAAGTTTATTTGTTCCAGCAACAAATATTCTAACGTTAGTTGTTCATTTCTTATTTTTTAATTCAATTCAATACGACAATATACAAGACGCATCTCTTTTTGCGGCCCATAGTTGTTGGCAGACAGACTTTCTTGTCGTAGTTCTGCAGTAAATCTGTCTTAATTGCTCAGACGGGAACTTCTGGCGTGATTCGCAGCCATGATTAAGAAGTAACAAAAGCGATATGTGCAGAAGCTCAACTTGACAATCAACTCAAGATGCGTATTAATCCGAAATGCAAGAACGAGAATAATTTATTTTATATTTACATATATCTATAACAAGTAAAATACTTATGCATTAAAATAACGTGTTTAGTTGAAAAAAAAACTCAGAGGTGAATTGTGAAAAATATGTTAATCGATATCTCTCAGTTACACAATGTACTTTAACAACTTGACTTGAACGGTGTACATAGGCTGTCTTCAGTTCTCTTCGCTAACTAATTAGTCTAGATTTATTAACGGTAGTTTTCGCAATAGTCTTGTAGAATTCTTACGGGCAGTCTTCTGTCGTGAATGCGTAATTAATGATTCTCTAAAGATAGTAATAATGTGTTTCTAATTAGTTGTGTTTGTACGCGCGTCAAGCATTTATATGAATTCGCAGTCATGAAAAAATACTGTCATTAAAATTGTTCGCACGTTCTCAAAGAACTTTACTTTGTAAATAAGTTTTTATTTTCCTGATAAAATAAAAAGATATCTTTTTTCTACATGTTAATATGGTTATTTCAATTAGATTGGTCAATACAATTTTTGTCATTTTAGCGAAAAAATATTATTTTTATAGGTTTATAGATTTTGATGCGCTGAATTTCACTCAGTTTAGATTTTGATCCCAAAATTTTGCTATAACGTCAGAATTAAATTACTCTTGAAAATAACTATTGTACACTTTCTGTTGTTTATTGCAAACAAGTTTTAAATTCTCATGTTTATCATCTCGTAAAACACAATTTTTGTTCTTTAAAATGTATCTTTCTTGTAATTTATATTCTTTTATTCTAAACAATGAAGACTCAAAGATAGCAACTTTAGTTTTTCTATACATAGTCTCTAACTGGGGAATCTCGTCGCACTCACGATTCTCCATTACTTTCAGACTCGAACAAAGTCTCGGAATGAAGTATGATTTCGAGACGTACGAGGCGTGACGTCCGCTGACAATTTCATGAATAATTGAACGTGTGCTTTAAGCGAGCGTATTGGCGAGATATCGGTTTGTCTTGCAAACAGAATCTGCTAGCCAACCGTCTAAGGCTACTTGATTGATTAACAGTTTGTGATGAATTTTGAATCGCTGACAAAGGTCTTACAGTGGAATTTGTTTGCGATAGATTGAATTCCATACGCTATGTTTAAATCATGCAAGCTACAATTGTTAGTTATTTTTATACATATTTATATATTTAAAACAATGATAATATTAGATATAATTGCTAGATCTAGTTGCGCTTATAACATTGTAGTATATTATATTTATCACTTCTTTAAAGTCGAGGAAACTTGCGTATTACTTGATAATTGTAATCACATCGTAGAAATCATAAGTTTAATTAATAGATAAGATAAACTTTTCTTGAGTCAACACTCGAAGTATTTTATATATAAAAGGGACAATAAGCTTAACCTGATCAAACGTATCAAACGTATCAAAATGTTCCGTTCAATCTTGCCATTTGCTATCTTGATACTCTTTCAAACGGCTTTTGCCGTTCCTGTGAGCGATTCCAAGACTTTTGTGCTCACCGACGAACATATTGTACCAAAATCGGAAGTGGTAAGTTAGAATTGAGTATTTATATTTTATTGAGTGCTATATTTTGAAATTATAGAAAAATTACAACCAATTTTTCACATAAATAACAAGATATTGCTTGTATAGTCTTTTTTCTAAAATATACAAGTATAAGTTATATTCATTAACCAATGTTTTGTTACGTTTTTGTTTTTTGGAAAAATTGAAATAGCTAAAATAACATTTATATATTTTACTGTATATATTTAGCAAAATTTGGAAATAAATTCACACCAGAATGATTGGATTGGAAATATCGAAGTTGGAGCACCACGGGGAGATTTAATTTATCTTTATGGAACAAACCATACTATACAGAACAAGGTAAACGGAGTTGTAACGGTGAAGTTAACATACACATTAAATAGGAATGGTGAGTTTTTTCTTTTTACAGTAATTTTATTTGACGTGCATTTCTTATTAAGAGAATAAAAATATATACATACATAAAGCATGTTCACTTTGTAAAAAGTAGTAGTTCATTAGTAGTAAAACAAATATATAAAATATATATATAATATTAAAACTATTACGTACTTGTATTGAGTAGCATTTTTTCAGTAAAATGGAATTGTATATTTTGCATAATTATTTGTCTTTACAGACCTAACAATTCAGTATGTTAAAGTAGTGACTGCCGAAAACAATTATGCAGTGATATGTGCTGATCCAGTCAATTTAGGATTTTCCTCATTTTCTTTCACGGTTCGCGTAACTGCCTTAACATCTATTAAAGTTATACCGCTTTTTGGAGTACGCTAATATATATTTAGTGAACATTTGCTCGCAATATAAACAATAATTAAATATAAATAATAATAATATCAGGTCATCAATATCAACATCAACACATCAGGATGTAATACACACATCAACTTCTTTTATCTATGCTTCTACTTATTACCTTATCTGTGCTTCTTTACACTGTGCCTCTACTTATTACATCTTATGACGTTTTATTCAAGTCAGAATTTGTACTAATTTCCGTCTACAACAGCAACGCTCTTCTTCACACATTATGTATAACTGCGAGATTAATTTGTGACTCCGATGACTTAATTAATATTTAATCTATATTTTATATTTTATACTAAAGAATTAAGACTCAAGTAGAGTCAAAACGTTTATCAAATTGTTACCGCGATATTATTCTATATATTACCGTGACATTCTGTCTCGGTATTTGTTAGTTACTATTGCGGTTATAGATACTATTTTATTGAATAAATAATTTCCTGTATTGCTCGGAAAATCGACCTGATATTATTATCATTTAATTATTCTTATAATAATATTATACTACTTATTACGTACATATATGACAATAATCATTTGTCTTATTTAAGACAATTTCATTTTGTATTCTTTAATATGTGCACAACATTTGTTCCCAAACTTTCTTCTTTATACAATGAACAAAAGCTGATTTAATCAACTTGATAATAAAATATGTTTACTTTAAGAAAAATTATAACAACATATTGAATTCTTTTATTGTAAAATATAAGTTTTCTTTCTTTTTTCTCTAACGCATATTTATTTATTTTTTGAAAGAACGAAGATTTATTATTTGAAATACATTTTATATTAATGTAGCATTATAAATACAAAATATAACCACACATAAAAACTCTTATCTTCTAAAAAAATTAAAAGAACTTTGAAATTTATTTGGTTTTTTCCTCCGATGTTTGTAATCAAACAAATTATATATAGTTTTTTGTAAACCTTTATAAATGAAATATTTATATCCCATGTGATTATCATAAATCTAATAAAATAGAGAAAGTTCTTATTTTTAGCAATTAAATCTATATATAATCTGACAATAATTATCAGACTTGCATAACATGTTTGCTATATTTGGTTGTATCGTTGTGTTTAACGATTATTCGCTCTTATCAAGTCTGATAACTCTCTTCTTCTTTTAATATCGATCAAGATAAAAGACTCGTAACTGTTGAGGAAGTGTCTCAACACTTACATTGACGTAAAACTCTTTAAAGAAGCAGTGATAAAGTTTGCGCCGATGACAAAATATAATTACAAAGAATTTTAACGAAACTATTGACGATGCTCGAACAAATAAAGAGGAAAATAATTTTTAGAACTATAATAACACCAAATGATAATCAAACTCTCCCTGATTACATTACGCCCATCGTCGCAGAATATTATTTAGAAATCCCGTATCGCATTAAGCAAGAGATGCTTACGAGAAGTAACCTGGAAATTTTTCTACGAAACGACGCCTTTTAACCGTTAAGGAAGTTTCTGATCAAGAGTTTCTTCGCCATATGGGGGAAGGGAGCGCATTACGAAAGCCGGAGGGGACGCGCAGAAATGGTCTGACATCTCCTAGAATCCCGGTCGAGTCTTTCCAGAGGGCAGTAACAAAAATAGTCTCACGCTGCATTCTCTTACTTCGATAAAGTTTTTCGTAGAACCGCATTTCTTTTTTGCGTCGCTTTACGCACTTACGAATAATAAGAGAAAATAGGACAATAAACGTTCGTATATCTGTTTGGACATTTGGGAATATCAAGAAAGCGTATAATAATTACAGCAGCAATAGGTTTATTAGATTGTTTTAAAGATACATTTCTAGAAAAAAACATACGATTGCACGGAGAGAGACCACTTTTAAACTTTGTATATCGGCAGATATCAGTAATCTGTGACGACACGCGGATAATACTTTCAAAGAAAATTGCATTCTGCATGCCGACTCTCTTGCCCGTCGCTGTCAGTCAGAAATGCATCTATGATCCTTTGGCATTATCGACGAAACGAAGAAGCGAATAACCGTGTTACGAGTCAATCTCTTCGCCAAGAATAAGCAACTCCCTGGAGGCTTTTATGGACACAGTAATAGTAGTTCTTATTTCGGTCGTGAAACATTAACAACGAATTCTCGTTGCATTTGCATTATGTTTAGTTTTGCTTCGCTGATACTTACAAACTTAAAAGTCTTTACTTACAAACGACAAATAATTAATAATTACGAATTGATGTGTGCTTACCATTTCTTTAAAATGTTCTCTAAAGAAAGAAATATAGAGACAAAGAAATACACACACACACACACACACACACACACACACATATATATATATATATATAACGTTTTCTTGCATGAAATACATACGTATATAACGTCACAATAAATTCTCTCATTCAATGTGCACATCTTTATGCTCTTCTTTCCTTTCGCATAAGCGCAGACGTTTGTTTCCACAATACACTTCTAAAGAAATCTCTTTCCGATATCTCTTCGACAGGAAATTATGTTTATGCCAGTATCCGGGTATTTCTGTCATCAAAAGAAAATGATCAGTGATGCGAACGTTTCCTCGCATTGTTGTCAACACTTCGCAATTGTTTATATACTCTATTCTTGTAGAATCGCGTATGTAGAAACCGCGCATTTCTTCTGTTTGTGATTTTAGACAGGTCGCGTGATTAATTGTGTTTTTTTCATGAAGCACCATGTCGGAAGTACTACGTGCAATCTACTTTGATCGGAACTTTGACAACGTCAAATTTCATGCCATTTATCGATAATTTATTAAGCCAATAGTAATTATCAGATTATGTATTTGATTTTAACATAATTTACAATAGTTTACATAGAGATATTATGCTTTAATTTACATGAATGTATGCACAAAGGAGATGAGGGAAAAGAAGTGCAAGAAGAAATTTGAGATACAGATAGTGCTTCTGTGAATCGCTCTATTTGCAGATTTATATCATTTTTCTTTCGTCAGTTTCTCTTATGTACACCTGTTTAAAATGAGTATATTTTATATTTGTTTTTGTTTTATTTAAATAAATAAAAAAGTATAGAGAGATATGGATAGACGTAGAATACTTTATTAAAGATATTTAATGCGAGTTTTGTAGAATTAATATACTTGAAATTCTCACTCGCGAGATTATACGCGTAATATTGCATATAGGAGAAGTTGCGTAGTATTGAATTTACTACTAGACAGTTTGCAACACCGTCACGCGCGAGTTTTGGAGAACCCTCGGCACTGTCACAAAATCTTGTAATGAGCTTACTAAGCCGAGAAGCCTTATATCGGCAAACCTCGCAGCGAAGTAGACGCGAAAAGCAGCAAACCGGTGCTAGCAGTTGTTGCGTATGTCACGTCACTGAGAATCCACACTCCGTAAAAAGTTGTAAGAGACGAGCGAGCTGCTTGAGATCTACAATAATTCGAGGATAGCAGATACACTTGTCAAGAGTTCGACGTAACGCAGTAAGTCTAATAACATATAATAACACATTATAATTACTACCGTAGTCAAAAGAAAAATAGTTCCACATAAAAATTTACTTGATCAAAAAGCTTTAATTATGTCTTATAGAAATTATGTAACTGTTTATCTTCTTTATAAAAAATTATTATTAAAATCAATAAATCGAATTAATCTGAAGAACTTTCTGTATGTCGCTAATTTGATTACGGAAGTAAACTTGTGGCAAAGTTACTTTACGGATAAATATGAAAGATCGCAATTTAATTTGAAGTCAACGAGGTCACAAAGTCAAGTGCTGTACTCGTTTCTAAACTCGACTCCTCAATTATAATTGACCAAATATTTGGCATGTAGAGATGTAATATTGATGCTGTCATGAAACTTGGCTAGCAGCTTACACGGAGGGATGCGTGAAAGCAACGGCAGAGAGATTAAACTTTCGTACCTGCGCGCACAATAGAATGATCCGACCAAGGGATGCGCCGAGAATGAGGGCTTGTCGGACATATCGCTCTTTACAGAAATGATCGAGCTCCGGGCTGTCCTTTGCCGATAACAGACTCGTCGTTGCAATTTCCTCATTCACTGACCGCAAGCTTGAATCTGCATATTTCGTTGCGCGTGGACAGTCGCGTTTCATGTCACTTTCTGTTGCGTGGAATTGCCACGTAACCGAAACATGAATTTAGACGGAAATCAGAGTTGTATTCGTTCCTCTGTCTCGATGCAGCACTCGTGTTATGACGTTAAATCAACTAGTTCTCATTTACGTGCGTATCGTTTTCGATAACGGACAGAGTCGACCGATATATGCGCTCGAATAGGAATAATGACCGAGCCAACTTTTCTAACTGGGTGTTCGACAGCCGACTTCGGAAGTGGAGTATCGGACACGTTACGCTGTTGTAGTGACCAACTTTTGTGACGTAACATACTGAACCCATTTAATTATAGAACGAGCAATTATGCAACTATTGACAACAGTGAATCTAAATCAATCTTTGTTTGCTATATTTTTTTAAAATATATCTTTGGCTAACTTTTATTTTTCTAATCATTCTAAAAAAATGATGATAATATAATTTTTTCCTAACAATGTATAATGAACAAACGATTTTTATATATCAAGCTTTTATTTTTCATGACAATTAAGATACGCGATGATGAACGTTTATAAAAACTGAAAGAAATCAGTTATTTGCTTCTATTAACATATACTTTCTTTTAAAGATATTGATAAGACACGGAATGGTCTATATACGTGTCAGATTCAATTACAATCGATATTAGTCTTACTATAAACTCAAGAGATCTTTTGCCATTTTACTTGTTTTTGTCAAAGTTTGTTTGACTGTTGTGTCTGTATTATTTGTTATTAGACTGTGAACAATACAGCAAAATTTTAGTAACTGGCCAATCATTTAAAAGACGAAGCGGAAGAAAAGGAATGAAGAAAAGAAATGGATTATTGTACAGAGAAACGATTGTATGCGCTCTGATAAAGATTGTTCTTTGTCGATAACGATTCTGCTACTCGTTCTTGCAATTCACTCGATCCGATATCGTGCATTGTAATCTAGAATCTCTATTCACAACTTCGTCCTTTCTCGTAAATTTTCTATTGACGGATAAAATCGATAGAGACAGAAACGAGAAATTATTTAAGCTGTTTAATGCTACAGGACAAACAAATTAGCTTTGAGTTGCATGTATAACAGTTAATGCGAGCAGCTATACGTACATGCGAGAGTTTCCCTAACAATTACGATCTAACTTGTAACAAGTAGCATGAATCATAGCTCTATAACATATAATAAATAATTAATACGTAATCATTATAAGATATATAACAATTTATGATAAAAAAAACTTTTGTTAATTTTATGTCTACAAGAAAATAACATAATTAACTTTTCTATTACAGTTTGTTTTAACATTCTCTTGTGTTATTTTAAAATATCATTTTTATTTATCAAAATTTTAAGTAATATTTACGATAGTGTGTATATATTTGAACTCACAAAAAACAAATATCCCGCATTTTAATTTTAATGTAACGTGTGATGGTTAATAGGTTGAAAAGAGATGCATATCTAAGTTTGAAATACGATGCGTTGATCATGGTCATCGCACCCACTCTCAAGTATACGCATCTTTTTTGTATGCGCTGGAATGCCACGTGTAACCATTTCCATGCGCTCACATACATCTCGGAGCAAAGATAAGCGTGGCTGATCTCACTACATCTTTATCCTAAAAAGTTATCGTAAATTTTCATAAATTGCCACGCGACGAAGCAACTTGACTTTGCGACGTTATTTAATAATTGACATAGATACATGCGCGATTACTTAAATAATATTACTTAACAAAGTGCACGTTTTATTTGATAAGACGCTACTGTTCATTCTTATCATCATATTCTTATCATCATATTGTATACAGCAATTCACAGTTTGTAGAACACTCGATGTCATATGTTCTTTCCAATATTTAACATTAAAATTGATAATTATAGATGATCGTTGTATGTAATCATCATGAAGAAACGTGAAAATAAAGAGAAGAAGAATAATCAAAACGCAAGTAAAGCACTGGACAAAACAAGTTCAGGAGATCTGAGCGATGACGAGAATCAAGGTTTTGGAAATTGGCTCCGGTCTAGCACCGGTATCGAAATGATGCGTTTCTTCGTAATTGCGAATTCGATTTTAGTGTTTGTGACTATGGCATGGCCGAACATGAAAGAATCTTTCTACATTCTCAAGAAATATCTCATAGGAGAAGAGGATTAACTGTGAAAATATTTTAGGAATAAAATATTTACATTTATATTTTTTCAGTTTTAAGCAATTGTACTTTGTGTGTAAGAAGCAATATTATCCTATTAACCAACAGTTGATCGTTCGATATATTTGTCAACGTAATCGTTATCTGACGTGTCAGGAATTAATCTCAAGAAAAATATTATCAACGTGTACCTTACATTTATTATTTATATTAAAGCAGATATATCGAAACTGATAATATTGGAAATAGCAGATAGATAGCAGATAGATATCAGAATTAAAAATAGTATCAATTCATGTAAAAAATTATGCTGATTATTTTATTTCTTACTAGAGTTGATTAGAACAGTATTTAATCTAACGGTTTTAAGAGTATTTGAAAATCAGCGAAACATCGATATCTGGGACAACAGGCTAGGAATAAAATCGTCAGCTTTCAAAAGATATAATATTCCAGCAAATATCAGAAAGCGAACAGACATTTGACAAAACTTTTTTCACGCGGCATTTGAAAGTCAAATGCAGATAGATCGCGATTTGTTTGTGCAAGATAAAGTTCTTTCCAGTAGTTTTCCTGTTGAAACTTCCTCATTTCAAAAGAACAAATGTCTCTAAAAGCGTCGTGTAACTTTCAGTAGAATTGGTGAATAAATTAATTATTGAAACCATATATTAATAATACATATTTATATTATTACCATATATATATACATATAATTATTTAACGTTCCGAAGTCTTGACAATGTTAGCGTTCGCCGTTCGCGGGGTGGTTCTCCTCTGTATATTGAGCTGGTACAGCACCACTGTATGGAAGATGATCGACGGTTACTTCAAGGATCAGTTTCGTGCCTATTTGAAGGAGGAATACAACAAGTATCCGCAAATGAAGGTCGACACCGGGAACGCAGAGGCCGTCGATAAGAGATCCGCTTCAAACAGCTTGCCGGCAGAGTCGATTCCAAGCCACAGCGTCGACGAAAGCTATGGTCCCGACACAGCGTGCCCGGCCGACATCGCAGACACCTGTCAGCAATATGCGGCCGTTTCGAGCGAGTGGAAATCGACAACAGAAGCAGTGACAGCAGGTGGTACTAGCGAAAACGCGGCCGCTGTCGACGCCGGTCCCACCGATAAAAATTCATTCCTAGTCCAATCGGAACTGGAAAGTAAGAAGTCGCTATTGAGCAGCAGCGACATACATGACGAAAAAGAGCGAACGAGTACTATTATCCATCAGGAAAACGATCGCAAGCGGACAAAGAGCGAAAAAGACAACGGCGTCTTTGCGGATCCCACGTTGTCGTTTCAACATCGCGAAAAATTGCAACGTCGCTCCGAAAAGAAAGCAGCAACATCGAATCCCTCGAAGAAAATCTCGGGGGAGATGTCGCGGGAAAAGTCAAAGAAACAAAGAACGAAGACAATCGTCTTAACGGACGCCGGTGCAAAAATCACCGATGACGGAGACGACGATTTCTCAGAATTTGAAGAAGAAGAAGGAAGAGAAAATAAGAGAGTTTCCAAAGAGGGAATTCTTGTGACAGAGCTGCCGTTCAAACCAAGAGTAGATATTAGCGGTTTGGATAGGGTCAGCGCGGAAGAATTCTGTCCTTTGACCTTGGAGAACGAAGCTTCCTGCGAAGAAACCACCACGTGGCCGTGATTGCTTTTTGATGCGCGACATCACGGTGGAACTGCAAGTGCAAAATTATATAAAAAAATATATGCGCTAACAGCGGGATTTCTTGAAAGGTTTTAGTGACATGCTGAGAACTCGAAGTAGACGACACACACATACACACACACACACGCGCGCGCGCGCGCGCGCGAACTACGAGTGTTATTATTGGAACAGATCTATCAGTCAGTATGCAACTGTAATCAGTAGGAGCAATAATATGGAAGCTTTTTTTTGAATATGTTTTATTGATAGAATGTAATGATAGGTTTAATAAAACAAGTCGATGTATAACTCTTTTCTTATTAAGTTAAACTTTGATCTTTAACTGTTTGTTATTACTTGTAAGTTTATTTTATGTACATAACACATTTACTTATAATTCACGAACGTATATGACAATTTATGAAGAAGAAATTATTGTCCATTATTCAAAAGTAAGATTTTGCTGCATAAGGTTCGAATCCAGGACAGATATAGAAATTCCATGGATCAAAAGGGGTCACTAAATAGCTAGTAACACTGTCCTTCGACCTTGCGAGAAGAGATTCTCTCCTACGAAGAGAAACTATTCAAGTGACCGTGAGAAGTCAGAGAAATCGCGATTTACGATGCTGTATTGATTCATTGAAAAAATCAGAAATACACGTTCAATCCATTCGGTGCTGCACGTATATCATCTTTTCGCATAACACGTTGAAGGATAAAATTAAAAATTAGTGTGTAAACGTCGTAATGGTATGTGAACGTCGACGGTGTGTTGTTACATTATGTAAGAACGATAAACGTATCGAGAAACGATACTTGTGGGAGATGTTTTGCATGCATAATCTCAAGGAAAGAAAAAATCAAGATATTTTAAGCGTTTCTTAATAAGAAACGTTGCCGTATTTTGCTCATTAAGCGAATTCTGCGAGTAATTTATAAGAAAGCGAATAATTGTTCTGTTGTGCGGGAATAAAATTGTAATTTTAATTATTAAATAATTGTAATAAGCGAGAAAAGTGTAATTACATATTTATTTTCCAATTATTTCAGTTTTTTTACAATATATTTGTGTTAACAACAGCTTTTGCTCTGTAGTTTTTGCTTGCTTCGTTAAAGCAGATTTTATTGCGGTCATCGTTAAAATTTTTCAGATATACTATCCAACGGTTTGTGCAAATCATGTGTAAATCGACACAATTTACATTCGTTAAATGCGCGCGAAGTATCGATCGCATTTAAAAGCGATGATGTTCGTGAATGTATGCAAAGAATATCAACAACTTTGTTGCGAATGACAACAACAGAATGTTAAATTAATATTCGCTTTACTACGTAGATATTTGATTGTACAATGAAGTTACAAGCATTTAACAGTGTCAACGCTAGTTTCATTTACGCGAAAGATCGCTGTGGATTCTAATCCAAACCGCAATATACAGGTCGTTCATCGAAGTGCCGCGGATCGAAACAGGTTGCAAGTATGTGGCGTGATGTCTTGCGCTCTTGATGCATTTCTTATCTGTGTGTCGCGAATGAGAGAACGCGAAAACGAAGAAGGACAATTGCGCACTTTACGTTCGCGATTAACTGAGCGTGATTGATTAGGCGTTGCGTTCGAATTTTTATAGATTTATTATGGCACGCGAAATGCAACGTGCGACGCGCAAACATAATCGAAGTAATATCGCGATATTTCTTCGCGAGCGCGTAAGAGAGATGTAACGTCGAGAAGAGCGGTCTCGCAAACGCACGAAAGCAATTTCCTACGTAATTGAGAAAATATACCGGCAATGGCCTCGTTACGGTGGCCGTCGATTTCTCGTAAACAACTTCCCTCGCGTTGCGCTCCAATTTGGTGCTACGCTTTTTTATCTGCCTCCTCTCGCGCATCGTCGCGAGAATAATAATGCGGACGATAGCGCGTGGATATCTCGATCTACTTCCGGGGGACACTGCCAAGACAGGTTTTATTAATAACGTCGTTTAGACATGATGTGTATGTATAACATACGTTCAAAATCGCCTCGGGCATATATAGCGATCACCTCTATCATCCTCGTAACCTCGGAAATCTGCTACTTACTGTTTAAACATACTAATGTGTGAAATTTACGTGTATGTGACATGGTCTCTTTTCGTATTACTTTCACATCAATTACCTACAGTAGTCAGAAATATTTTTAGCAAACTAAATGTTTTACTACGTTTCTTCGCAGATTGTAGAAATAAAAAATTCACACATCTTTATAATAAAGAATAGAAAAGAGATTTTACTTTATCGAAATGTGTGAGGATATAGAGTAAATATACTTTCTAAGAAAATAATGCAAATAGCATTGAAAATAATTTTAATTTTATTACAAAGAACACGCGATCTTCTTCAACAATAGCGCATATAATGAACTTTTGTTCACGTGAAGACTCAACTTTCTCAGCGTGACAGTTTCAAAGTCGATGAAAAGAAAGTAATCCGGAATCCTTATTTTTTCTACGTTTTCAAGCGTTACAACGATCGATGAAGAGAAACAAACTTTCGGAGTAATTAGAGGATACATGCAAATGGACCGTAAAACTCCGCGTGGTTCGAATCGGCAGAGAAAATCTAGTTTCACTTTTGCACTGTTGCATTCTTGTTTTTCTCTCTCTCTTCACATATGCCACACGTTCTGCTTCGTAATGGATTTTCTAATGAAGTTTGTCGGACGGATTGGTTACAGCTGTCAAACAGTTCAATTGAGTTTTCTCAAGAGAATCCACGTGCGATTTAAAGTATGACATGATTTGCACACTTGTATAAAGAACATTTAGCGAGTTTCACTCTGTTTGATGTCGACAATTGGAACTATGCGAAATTGATTTGTGTGATAGGCGATCAGAGAACGTGCGAATGTCGCAGCTTCTTCGTTTTCGTAACCGGTAAACACGTAAGCAAACGTCAACAAGCGAATGCGTTCTAAATCGTTTGCTCATCAGAATTGCGTAATTTGCTGCATACCATATAATCGGAGAACAAAATGACGAATTGTTTTGTCATATTTCCGCAACATTGTTTAAAAAGGTAATACAAAGCTTGATATGTAGATTTGCAACGTTATTTTATCTTTGCATGTATATCAATTATTGTATTGTGTGGTTATACAGATTATTATATTTTCTTAAATATATATTGTGATATAAAGTTCTGTAATATGTATATTTTTACATAGATATAGGTATAAATTAACACTTATATATATCTAAATTAATATTCTCTCTCCTTCTCTATGTGTGTGTATAACATAATGGCACGATTTTCACATAACTGTTTATTCCTAAATTGAATAATTGATAACAACAGTAGGTAATCTTTCCGTAACATTTGATGGTCAACAATGGAATCGAGATGTCACGTAAAGATTGTCGTGAGATTGTGCCAGTCTCCTGAGCAGACAGTTCGAAACTTTCGCCTCCGCACTGTATTGGAACGTATAATGTTGCACGTAAGCTTTGACCGAAACATCGTCGTTCCGGCGAGCGAAGCAATATAACGCGCCGTAATGTGACATGCGTTCAAGAGACACACGTTTGAAAACATTTTTCCTACGCGAGATTCACCGAGCACAAAACACCGGTAGCTCCTCTTACTGAATCGCAGTCGGTAGGTAGGTAAGTGAACGACCTTAATGCAACGGTATTTGTGCACGATTTTCAAAGCACGTACGACAACGACACGTTACAACACGCACGTAAGATTACTGAATGCCAAAACTGTCCCGGTTACGCCGCCGAATCTCTGTCAAGACATTTCTTTACGCAAATTTGTATGGCGATATCATATCGCGGCGGGAAATTACACAAACTTAAGAAGATTGATCTAATTTAGTGTTAATATTATTCGACTATTATTACAATATTATTTTGTTAGTCTTCTTAATATTTCTCCTTTATTTTTCTCTCTTTCTCTCAAAACAACTTGATATAATTAAATACATTTCAATGACTAATGAATTTCAAGGACTGTCGTACAATTACGTGAGCGAGAGATAACAATCCTTGTAGTTCCTGTGTAAACAAATAAGAATCAACAAAAAAAAAATATAAATTTTCCAGAATTATATTAGTTAGCTTGATGCATTTACACTCGTGGACAAACTTGTTTCGTAATTTTCATAATCAAAACAATCGATTTTAAAGGTTGACAACCAGCTGACTGCATTTGTATGAAACGTTCCTGCGTCTAGTAGACAGAAATAGAAACTCGAATTTCTAGTCGGGGGCTTGTTGCTGATGATCAGACATATACAGGAACCCTCGTGAAGCGCATTCCAAAAGAGGGGGACGAGAGGATGAAGAGGAAGGAGTCTGTAAGATCAGAAAGAGGAAAAAAGTCTACGGCATTTATTATAGACGCACAAATCTTGCTACACAAAAGATCAGTTAAATAAATTGACACATGGCATTAGAATACGTTATCCGCAATAATCACATAATTGCTTGCGATAATTAGAAGCAGGTATAAGATAAAACAAAACAGAAACTCGTTAGTATCTGCTGTGAAATTATCAGGGCAAGAGCAACAAGGGAAATTATAGCGGCAACGATAATGACGAGAGAAATGAATGAGAAAGAATTCTAATTACAATGACAGAGAGAGGAAGCAGTTCGCAAAGTACGTGAGAGAGTACAAAGAAGGCAGGTATACAGAAAAGCCGCTTGTCAGAGATTGACACAAGTCTTTATGAACCTGTATTTCGATCAGCTGGAAAATAGAGCAAAGAAATTCAGAGTCACGAAGCAACGATTAGAATGAAATGGATGAGAAGAGATGAGCACAGAGATGAAGAAGATGCAGCCGCACGCATCTCTCACTGTTCAAAGGATCTTTCGATTTCTTTTGGTCGGATTGAACTGGAATACTCTTCGTTGGTCTCTCGGAAGACCGTATTGTCTGCGTTGGATCGCTCGTGAGGGGCCCCCGAGGAGGCTGGAAGTGGACAAATGGAGGGAGTGCATCACGGGACCCTAGCAGGGTATCCAACTTAATCTTAAAACACAACGGTCAAAACGCAACCAAATCGGAGTCCACTCACCTCGTAGCTCTCTCGTGTCGCGCTGCGTTCCAGCGACGCGTCTCTTTTCATTCACCGTCTTGCCGTCTGCTTGCAAATATTCCTTAGTATAACTTATTATGTAAAATCACAATAATAAAATACACTATAAGTTGCACATGTCAAAATACCCGGTCGTTCTAGGGCGCCTCATTGTTCTGCGCTCGTTTGAAAAACGATTCTCGGCGCGAGCGCGAACTCGAACTCGTAACTCAGATTCTACGGACTCCTCTGGGTTCGCCACTGTCTTACGTCGTTCCAGAGGGTTCTCTCGTTTTCTGTTCCTGAATTGCACAGCGCGTTACTCGTTTGCGGTTTACGTTTGCTCACACGTGTATCGATCGTTACAGGTAAGACGCAAAAATGCGTAGGAACCGCGCGCTCCGCTCCGAAGCGGCAGATAAGTGTGACAAACGCCGACCGAGCGATGTGTTGCCGTTTGACCTGCCAGCAAACTAACCAATCGCCGCGCAGGTGGCATCCCGCTGGTCCCCGCTGCTGGAGAACAGGAGGGGATCGATACGGACCCAACTACCTGCTGCGCAACCTGTTGGGGTTCGATGCAAGATGAAGATCAGGCCCCGGCTTGTCTGAATGGTAGCATACTACCAAGGATTGATCGTTGATAACGTAGAATTTCAGCTAACGGTTGATAGATTTAGAGTGTATTAAAATTTATCATTGAATAAACAGAATCTGTGCAGACAACATTACTCCATTTCCACAAAGATGGGTTGATGAAATTTCCTTATTATCAATTGCCAATAGTTGAATAAAGTAACTATTATATCTATATGTGTATGTATGTATTAATATATTAATATATGTGTAGTTTTTTGCAATAATATTACATCTGGTTGATATACGCACAGTGATTCAGATTACTAGACTATATTTGCATAGTTTTTCTGGTGTATAACACCTTGTAATTTAAAATAATATTTACTTCAATAACTTTTAATTATATTGTTTAGATAAAATATAGTTTTGATGATATCAATATAAAGATTTGCAGAATATTATGTTACAAATAAGAATTAGATGTGACTACTTTGTTTCATTCTTTCAACATTAATAACATACTCAAAAAAAAGACACGTGCATCAGTATTTCTCACCGCAAAAACACAACAACATATGTGCACACACAGTAGTATTGAATTAATATTCAATTACATTTAGCAATATTTATGACTAGATTATACTCATTGTGATGGCGTAATAAAGTCAGAAAAAAAATAACAAACACTTATAGAGATGCTCATCGGTGATGAGATTCGATATCGCTTGTGGGAAAAATATTACGAGGCGGGTCTAGGCGCACGCGGTGCTTCAAGGCTGACTCGACATAGGTACTTATTGTATCAAGACTCGTTAACGGAGATGTTCATTCACTCGCACCGGCCAGATGACCAGTATGAGTCGCCGCATCCCGCTCGCGTTGCGCGCTGTCGAGAGCAACCGGAAAGAGCCGTGGACTTTCCGGTGATATGTGTCTAAAATATCAATTCTATATCATGAAAATATTAATGTGTTGGTTTGTTTGACGATAATGGCTGCGCTGGTTCGTCTTAAACGCAGTAGTGTCCAGCTGAGACATGCGGCACTCGAAGTCAAAGGTATGTGTGCCCTCATTTCATTTCCTGTATAACAACGTTTTTCAAAGATCTCACGTTACTACTCATACGCGTACAAATTTACATAAAAAATTAGCTGGTGGATACATACATTAGTAATCTAAAATAAATTGATTTTAAAAATTAAAATTGTGATTAGTATTGAAATTTTAAATTTTGTAAACTGTATTATTTGACGAATAATAATAGTGCCAAGCATTCGTCGAAAAGCTACTTGTGTTATATCATCAGTGTGCCAAAGTCGAGGTCACGTGTATATACTATGTGTAATATACTCGTGGTAGCTAGCAAAGAGATAGCGCGCGAAGAGAATCAAACATCGGGAATGATAAGAGCGAAATCGCGGTCGATCTCATTATTTTTGGGTTCTGTGAGATGGCAGACTTCGTCAAGAGAGGTAGCGTGCAGTTTGTTAAGCGTGGCAGTTGTCAACTAAAACTCGCTGCACAAGAAGTTCGAGGTTTGTCAAAATATTTTGAATTATAACTGTTTTAATTCTCAGAGAGTAATATGTCGAAATTTCTTTTATAGTATAGTCACTCGCATGCGGTTAATTTTGAAAAAATTGTATTAATACAACAAACTTGCAACAATTTACGTGTAATCACAAAAATCTATTGACTACTATATATATTAAAACATAATAATATCCTCTTTAAAAAGCATATATTTTAATTATTCTTATATCAATGTTAAAAACTAGAATCACAAAGAATCTTTCATGTTTAGAATTAGTACGCAGAAACCAGTCGTTTGAGTAACTTATCTATATCAAACATTGTCACCGATTTATTGTTTGAAGACCATAGATAATGAACATATACATACATACACACACACACAAAGTTTCTTTTGACAGTATTGTGTCTCATACTTATAAAATAAATGAATTAAAAAGTAATTAATAAAAATAAATTTAATCTTATGTTTTTTTAATTAAGAGAGTAAAATCTTTTTTATTCGCTATTAAGTAAAAATGTTTGCATAATTTGTCAGAATTTGTAACAATTGTAAAGTATCACGTAGGTATTTTATATTTGTTCTTTATTAGCGGCTGTACGAGCGCGACACATTGTCGCTGCACTGGTCGCAGTTGGATTTGCACTTTGCGGCGCGGTCGAAGTCAGCTCTTCGGTCGCATTGCTGGCAAATCAGAAAGACAACCATGCCATCATCGACACTTCCTGGCACTGCGATATGCTGGTCAATATCTCCAGCCGCAATCGCACCGAAGACTTTGAGATTATATTTATGGAGGTATAATCTCCTTATTTTTCACATTTCTCTTTATTCTGATCGTTTGTTTAACAATTTGAATATCAGTTTCTTGTCAACAAATAACTATATAATTGTCACGAATTTTATTTTATTTTATTTTGACACTAAGAAATAGCAAAGAAAATATATTTTATCATTATGAAATGTCAGCGATATTTATCGATATGTATCGTGAACGATAGCTACCGCAGGAGGAGCGAGCAGAATCGATTATGCGCGAGGCGTTCTTATGGGGACAGGTTGCTGGGCCGATATTGGGAGGTTGCCTGGTGTGGGGCCGATCCGGACCCTCCATGGTGTTCTCACGGGCGGTTCTTAGCGCCTGTTTAGCGTCTCTGTTAGTGCCTGCGGCTTGGCGCGGACCGTCGCACGTCGCGCTTCGATTACTTCAAGGATTATGCACTGTAAGTCAACATTATACAGACGTTATTTGCCACTGCGTCTCAGACGAGGTCTCGATTTTGCGTAGCACCGTAAAATATGCCACGTGAAACGAGAATTATTACGACATCCTCTTTTGTAGGGTGCGACTATGCCTGCTGCTCACATGCTCGCGATGACCTGGTTTAAGAGCAACCACAGAAGCTGGTATTTCAGTTGTTACGCAGGTAGATCGTAAATGAAAGCGTGTAAATAATGAAGAATAGAATGAACGAGAGAAAAAACAACATGCTTTATTTTAAATAAAAAATATATTTGAGATGTTGTATAGTTCGACTTGTACGATAATTTTTCGATGCATTTCATTGAGAAAACGTATTTCACTTCAAGTTAATCAGCTAGTTTTAATTTCCAATTTAAGCTGTCAGCGTAGGTTATTGCCTCACCGGATGGTTGGGCACCGCGGTGGTGCGAGCGTTCGGTCGAGATTCTTTGTGCTATGGTCTGGTTCTTTTGGCACTATGCTGGTACTTTGCCTTCGGTCGATTCGTCAAGGATACTCCGAAATCCTATCAACACGACACAACCGTAAGCAATGCTTCCAAGCCATTTAATGAGCACTGTCGCGCTGTCGGAAGCCTATCGATATCGTCTCCAGTGCTAATTGACTTTCCGATAAAAACTATAAATAGTCGGAATCTATTGTTATTTCGAAAACGTTCTAATTGTCGCGATCTTGTTATATACAACTAAATTCTATATGACTATTGTGATACTTATTATTATGTACAAATAGTTTATATATTTACAAGAATTTTTTTATATTAACTATAAAATATTTCTGATAATCAAAGGCAGCTGTGATACCATGGGGTAAGCTTTTGAGATCTGTTCCTGTCTGGGCGTCCGCAGTGGCGACTATGGGAAATCAATGGGGCGATGCGACGCTCGCTCTTGGCATGACCAAGTACCTGAAGCTCATCTATGGATTCTCTACAGCTAACGTAATCTTTAGTTGATTAAACTAATTTACATTCGTGTCATGCGTTAAAAATAAAAATCATCAGTCCGGATTTAATTCAGGACTCGGTGTTGACCACGTTACCTCACATCGGTCACTTTATGGCTGCGCTGACCTGCGGTCTTCTGGTTGACCACGTCCGCGAATCTAAAATAGTTTCCACGACCACAGCGAGAAAGTTGGTCGTCTACACAGGTACGTTACGTGAGAGCTCTTGTCATCTAATTTCTTAGTTAAATCATTTTATGTATTTTATTATCATAATTAAACATGAAAAGTGTCTTGAACGTATCGAGTTGAACAAATTTCTTTATTTAATAACAAAAAATATTTTTTTGAAATATATTTTAGTTTTTTCGATTTTGATATTTTCGATAATACTGAAATATACACAATTAGCGCATTTTATCCCCGCGGCTCTGCTTTTCGTCGCCGGATACGCCGGCTGTCAAGCTCTGGGTGCTGCCTGGCTGGGAATAGCGGCCCTCCTCGTTTCCGGAACTGCACCAGCCGGTGCACTCGCAGCTATAGCGGATCTCGCACCTGCGGAATCGCCGGCATGCGCCGCGGCTGCGTGTGCTCTTTGTTCTACACTGGGTGCCGCCGGATTGCTAAGTGCTAACTACTTCGTCACCCAGGCTCTTCACGGCTCCGTAAGTCAGATTAGCACGTCGGGCGTTGACATACTGTTCGCCCGCAAAAATGTAACGCAAGTATTGCGTCACATACGCTAAACATTAGTTGTGTTTATAATCTTCTTTTATCTTGAACACAAATAATTTTTTATTGCAAAAAGTGAACGTGGTGGTTTCAGATCGCTGGCTCTTGGCGATTGGTGTTCGGCGTCGCGTCCGTCGTCTTGCTGACAACCGCTGCAGTCTTTCTGGCTCTGGGTAAAGGCGTGCCGCAACCGTGGATCCCATCAGTGGCGAGACCGCGAAGTCATGACGTAATCTACGAACAAGATACATTCGAACTCGATCACGAGGACGTGGGAGTACAGACCGAGCCTTACGGACCCTATGGACTGGAAGATGATGTTGAGAGTCTGAAAAATGTACCTCGTTCCTCGTCAATTCACTCCAAGATCTCGGTGACTTCCAATTGAATTGCGATCATGCAAATTTCTCGTGTCATTTTTTTTACGTCTTATCCTGTGCCGCGAGGATATTTCGTTTCTCCTCATTATTGCGACGGAGAAAATATTGTACAGTAATAACGCGAGCACGTGATTTAACGCGCAATGATATGTATATAAAGCTTTTAAAAAATAAGAATTATGTATTTTATATGACAAGAATTATTCCCTTGGAGAATATTACTTTATAATAGTAAAGAGATATTACAAGAAAAAAAAAATAAATTATTTCAGTTTTACTAGAGAAAAAAATTATTAAATTTTTCTTAGATATAATATATTTATTTCAAAATGTCGCTGAGTGTTTCGTAAAACACAATTAGAGCAACAGTTGCTCCAGATAAAACTGTTGCAAAACAATGCCGTGAATAATAACAGGTAGATTCTCCGATAAGACGTGGAAAGTCGATAAGTGCAAAAATGTCTACGTGCGTTGAAAATTTGAATAGACTCAAGGAAACAAATAGTAGATAAGCGTTATTGCATTGTTCACTTTCGACTATTGTTGAAGTGGTTTCGCTTCATCAGGATGTTCACGTGGTGATATTTTTCTTCGTGTTATTTCCTAACTTGTTGCGTACACGCAAACATACACAAGTGCGCAGCAAAAGTTACGCGCATTCTACGGAACAATACAATATATAACGTCTTCTGCAACTTTCTACCTCGGGAGAAAGAGTGAAAGAAGAGCGACGGACGCTCTAATTAGATATTATACTAGTTTTATTACCAGCGACATGTGTCTCTTTATCGCTGCTGATGCCATCGCAAAAACGTGTCTACGCCAGTGCATCTGGCACATGCACGGAATACCGGAAGATAGTGTAAATGTAAGATCACTGTTCGCTCCGGCGAGTGTTTACTAACGACGGCCTTTCACGTGCACGTGTGCATATCCGGCGGAAAAATCAGAACACCAGATATATCCACGGAAAGTAATCTGCCATTCGCCGCAATTTGAAGTATTACGCACGATACATTTTACGCCAAAAACTCGTTTGATAGAATTTCTTAACAAACGATAAGTCAATTGCATATTAGCTTTACATACTAGAAAAAAATAAATGCAAATCTTGAAAAGTTTTAAAAAGAAACTTCTTTTTTATTACAAAATATGCGTAGTCATAAAATTGAATGCTCCACGTGATAATCGACAACAATTACCAAGTGATCAGCAAGTGATTATTGCAATCCTTAAGTTGATGAATTAATAATTCATGTTTCATTATCAACGAAACGTCTTCATTAACGTTTTTATTATCGAGTTAACTCTCACGCGATATCGCTACTTGTCTCTAAATCGGATGTTTATCAAGCAACGATCGGTTTGCTCCAAGGCTTTTTCGGACACGCGTGGGATATTTTGCGTCAGTCGCGTGCGTTTTCCGGCAAAGAATTTCGCTCGCAGATGAAACGTGCGAGCTCTCCGAATGCGTTGAAGCCGTGAGCGCGAGATCTCATGATCTCCGCCCTCTTGGTCACATTCTCGCGCACGGCTATGCAAGTTTGTTGTGCAGATCCGACCGGGCAGGAGTGTCGCAATTCGCGGCGCTAATTACCGGCAGTAGACGCGTTACTATTCTTTCCTGGTAACGCGGCAACTCTCAGGGACTTATGAAATGAGTTCTCACACACAACGCCTCGTCTCTCTACCGTCTCCGACTTTTTCTTTATTTCGATGCGTATATATCACACTGGTTTCTTACGTAACACTGTATTTACAGTCGCACGCAGAGAATATACTAGATGTGGTAGTCTTAGGTCTCAAGCTCTCGCAAACGTTGTCTCCTGCGTTTTGAGTAACATCTTGTGGGACTGCAATACATATTCAGCTAATAGGTACAGATTCATCAGTGATCAAGCCTTTAATTATTATGTAATTTAATGATTTAATGATATTTTGATTTTTTAATTGATTATATTTTAATTGATACACACTGATGTATCTACTCTGGTAAATACAAATGCGATAACGATCGATAAATATGCGCGTTAGCAGACGTTGAGAAGCTATCGTACAGAAAATCGGGCTGCGCAGCGACGATTTCCCTTTTGTGAAACCGATTCGATTCATTAACGACACGAATGCGTTTGTTGCGTGCGCGCTATCGGTCCTTACTCGCAGACGGACATATCCGTTCGTTCTCTGTAAAAAAAAAGTCGCTACCGTTGACGTAAGCCGCTTCGTCATGTATAAATACGTTACCGTGAGAACTTGATAGCGTTCCAAGGTAATAGTAAATTATAAAAGATATATTTTCAAGTAACTACAAAGAGTTATACCATACTAGCTTTGAATATGAAAACGTGAATCTTGAATTGCAAGATTGCGAAAACGTGTCTTCTATAACAATGAGACAAAGTTGCTGGAAGTTGCAAATTCGCGCGCGGAATCGTTCTTTAACTTTCACGCGCGTCGAGCTATCTCCCACGTTATAAAAAAGTATAAAGTATAAACGTACAACTAAGTTAAAACTCTACAATAATTTAATTTGTAATTTACTTGCAACGAGCAATCTTCTGTAAAGAATTCCTAGCTACTTCTAGGCATCGTTACATTTTTTTCCTCATCTCCTTTTCCTCCTCTTCGTCGTCAGTAATGATTTGCACACTTCTGACTGGACCCGTCTTTCTGTAAATTGACGCCGGCGTTGTGCTGGTCATCACGGTTGTCGGCACAATTGTCGATCGTTCGGAATTGATCGCCAAGTTCACCATTCTCAGCAGCAACGCTTCTCTGATTGGTGCAGGTAGAATCTCGTCGTTATCGTCGACGTCTTGCGTATAAAATTTTTGTCTGTACACTCTTTTAGAATACCTGCCGTCGTGATAATCATCATATTGAGGATAAATTGGATTCAATGCTCGAGGATACACAGGTCGTCTGAGAGGCACTCGATCGCCATACTGCGCCTGCTGATCGTACGCTAACTCCGGGCGTGGAAGTGGCGTTTGGTAACCCATCGGATACGAAGGGTACGGTTGTTGATCATACAATGCATCTTCAAGATAACTCTTTGGATAGGCCAACGCTTGCACGCCGTATTGACTCACTAGTAACCTTCTCAGCAGCGTCTGGAAATCTCGTCGGCTCAAAGGAGGCGCGATCGGATTCGGAGGTTCCGGAGGTAACGTCAGACCTCCAGTTCGGTAAGGATATTCGGGTGTAGTTGGCTGATAATCTCTGTCATCTGAATGAGTCACCGGATTTGGAACTGGTCGCAAGATAGGTCGTGGCCTTTGATCGGCTTCTGGATAAATTAGCGGTCGCACCATAGGACGCGGACGCACGTAAGTTGGATTCATGGCAATTCGTGTCTCATCCTCGGGCACAGGATTTTCTGTCAGGTAATGAATATTAGAATCTGTTGTGGTTGAGTAAATTGGCTGTTGATCTGGGGGAGGTGGTCGAAACAAGATTCTACCGATTGGTATCGCTCTGTAGATGCCATTCTCCTCAAGATTATCTTGTTGAGATGGGACGAGTAATCTGGGCGGCAATTCTCGCAAATACTGCTCGGGCTGCTGTCTCACAAACACAGGCTCGGTGCTCTGTCTCATGTAATCCCGGTTATCCACTGGCGCTCTCGCAGTGGAACTACGAAGTAGGATCTGCTGAGTCGGCGTACGCTCTTCTTGAGTGGGTTTCGTCTCCGCCTCGTACTTCGCATTGTCGAATCGACCTGCTGCTCCTAGATTATCTCGATTCAGGTAGATCTTCGGTCTTTCTGTGCGCGAAGTGCTGGAGACACGCTGAAGAATCCGCAGCGGAGCAGTTGTGGTAAATAAAGGACGCGTCGTAGATAAGGAACCACCTGCACCGTAAACGTCGGAATGATCGTCAACGTTGTCCGCGCCGGAGTTTGATTTGGTGGTTTCATCATGCAGTTGCCTTCTCAGCGTGTTGCCTGTTGTAATCTTTGCTTCGTCCTCCTTCTCTAAGAAATCTTCGGATATTGGGGGAAGACTATGTTCGATCGGTCGTTTTGCGAGAACGATTCTTCGATAGGTGCCGCTTTTGTCTTCCATGCTCGGTCGATTGATTTGTGAATCTTCGTCTTCAGTATCGTCATCCTCTTCCGTCACGATTGGTCTCTGTTGGCCGTTAATGATAAAGCGCGGTCTACTTTTTGCCGTGCCCTTTAGATAATGTCCAAATATTGTTCTCGGTACTTCCGTGGTAGTGCTGGTACTTGTCGTCGTGGGGATAGTGGTTGTCTTTCTCGTTCGAGGAATCGATTGCACGACCGATGATTTGGTCGATGCCTCTGTTGTTGTAGCGTACACGATGTTCGGCTTCTTTGTGGTTGACGTGCGGTTGACACGCGGTATGCTCTGCACGACCGAGATATGTTCCTGCAATGGCGACACGGTGGTTGCTTTAAAGCCCGTACCGTTCGATGATGAATACGAGACCCTCTTTATTTCACCGTCAGCGTCGACAAAGCCGAACGTACCCTTGATGTTGCCCAGAACGTCGCGACTCTCGACCTGACAAGGCAAGTTTGCCGTTCAATTTTTCGCGAAAGTAATGCACATTACCATTTTATTTTTAATAAACAAATAAAGTTTTCTTTAATACAATTAAAATAGATTCTTGAATTAAATATAAAAGATACGGCATCTCTCGCGCTAAATACTAAGATAATCGAAAGATAATCTAATTATTTATTATTACAATATTTGCGTCGATGTTACGAGTACAGTCAGAAATTTAAAAAAGTCATACTTAACATCCGCTGTGGGAACACTTAAGAAAAACCAATAGAAAGCGATCTATATTACGCTGCGCTTAAGTAGTCACGCATATAATTACCTTGAATGATCCATCGCCGGCTTCGTAACCGTACGTATAAGAGCCGTCTTCGTTCACCTTTCTGATCTGTTTCAAGATCGCCACTTGGTGATCGTGATGCGTTTCCGATGTTTGCTGATCCGTGACGTTTGTGCAGCCGGCAGTCACCAAGCATAAGAATGCCATCAGCCATGGCGTCATCTTAAAAGCAAAATGTAATTTTTCTCTATGAGAAAGAAAAACTGCAGCAACACAAATTTAGATCTAATGCATAACGACGCATTCTAAAAATAAATTTATCATGAAACGTCAATGTATGAAAAATTGCAATAAAGCAAACTAGATCAACTTTAAATTTTCGCGATATGTAGTACATGACGATCATAAGAAAATTTATTAAAATTTTTTGTCTTTTCTTTTAAATTTTGTTTGTTATTTCTTATTTTTTTATTTTTAATTTATTTTTAATTTTTAATCTTTTTTTTAATGTTAAATAAGATTACAGTATGAGTATATGACCACATAACAATTGCACTTGTCACTCTACGTATTTTTCAGTACTTAAGAAATTCATCTTGAAGATGAACAGGCAGATCAGTGCGCACTTTCCCACAAGCACCAATATCGAATTTGTAGAAAATCCGTCGAAACATTTAGATCAAGCACTTGTGCTTATCGTTAAATTGATTGACTGACTGAAATTGATTTCTCGCGTTTAATCGCGCGCCGCGAAAATCGGACATCGTAAATCGCGCGCACTCGCGTCCGCTCATAGTACTCGGCGATATACCTTGGAACTGGAAACCATGTTACCGCGGATGCGGTGAATGTTCTTAATACCGCGTGGGGTGTCGGGTGCCGTTATATATAGGGTGACACAATAGGCAACCACCGCCCCTTCTACGTCGCGTTTCCACCGCCACGCTCAACCTTGATGACCCCTAAACGTTCATTAAGGCGGTGGAATATCAAATGACAGGCTCTTTCGTGCGGCCGACGGCCGTAAAACCGCGAGAATTCGCGCGTGCTGCAACGCGCTTTGGCATAAAATACACAACAATAAAGACTCCTCGTGGTGATGTTTGCTCATCTCGATTACACGTTCTCTTTCTTTCGTCGAGCGAAATTGCTCAAGACAGGATTATCTTAACGAGACGAGAAAGAGAGTGAGAAAGAGAACATAGGAAAAGTTACGGGATGATCAACTATTATACGAAGCGAACGTTGAAAAGTGACTGCTTTCTTTCTTCATTAGGCAAATTGACTGTTATGATTAGTGATTGAAATATCTGTCTCACGCGCACGAGTTTCACAATGTTTTTTATAATTTTCTATGACAGTTAAAATTCTATATTCAAATTCTCCTTTCTCTCATTAAAATTTATGCCAGTACTCTTACACACTGGTATAAACTTGTAATTTTACAAAGTAAATTGTACTTTTCATCATAAGAAAAATACATTTTATGACTGTCGCGGATTTGTCCTGGAAATTGCTGGAAGTCTGGAAACTCGCACGCTTCGTAAGACCGTCGAAGAAAGTGCGCCAATAATGTCGACGAAAAGGAGCGGAAGTACGTCTTTCACGGTGGTAACGAGTGCACTGTCCTGACAGAATGGGACACATGAAGAAGTTTGGCTTCGCGGGGACAAGTGAAAGCCACGTGGGAGTTGACGACAAGAAACACACAGTCTGTAAAATCTGTAACAATAGTTCCCACATAGTGTGCAACATCAGTATTGTGGTATTCGCTCCACTCTAGACACTCCCACAGGACAATTATTACATCATGCAATTTCCTCCGCGTTTCGTATATTCACTTTTTTGATGCCACCTTGATATGCCTCGTGTTTGTAGACGTATCGGCTGTCTATCTTGCCTCGCGTCTTACGTTTCCTTTACGGAGATTGTTGGTTGTATCTCCTTCGCGAGCTGCGCGAGCATATAACGATAGATCGATTGAAATCTATATAAAATAAACCGGATATCCGGGAAAAGTATACAAGATGGATCGAAAGATGCTCGTACTTTCTCTTAGCTTAATTACTTGACAAATCTACAGTCGATCTTTTCATACCATTATAATATCTTAGAATAAAAGAATAAAAGAGATTGATGCTATAATATGACACCGTTTATTAGCAATAATTTAAAATAGCTGTTGTATAATCTCTAAATTAAGTTTCTACAATAGCAGATATTCTCTAAAATGGCTAGAAAATGGAAGAATTAGATCTTGTTATTTATTTATGGTCGTGAAGCTTAATTCATCAAAACATTGCAATTGACAACATTATGTAATACTAATTATGTCTTCTGTCGAGTTTTCGCAAAAAAATAATCAACTTCTGATAAGATAGAAACTAGTTGATTTCTAATCTATTATTTTTTTTTTATTTAAGGTTTAGAATATAAAAAATATTTAAAGTATATCGTTCTTAATTCTTTTTTTATGTATTTTGTGTAAATTTTCTAAAGTATTCTATATTCTCTAAGTTATATTTTTCTGCTTTTAATTTTTTCATATGAAATATCTACATTTGCGTGATCAAGTTTCGGAAGTAAGCGTTGAACGTGCAAAACTAATTGTAACGCAATCATCAGGTGCACATTATTTCAATTATATTTTGACTGACACACCCACTTCGTGAACTAAAATCTCACGTTATGTCTGAGTGAAAATTACAAATTCGCGCTCTGGTTTTGGCGACTAGCAATGCCGAAAATTCGTGCCGTTTCTTATATTATATTACAAAAATATACCTATTATTTAGCCGCGTGAAATCTATTTGTTTTTATTTCACAAAATATATGTATTATCTAATTTTCTATCACGCATTATTTCAAAAGAGAGAGAGAGAGTGAAGAAATAATTATGATATTGCTCAGATAAAGCCATGAAGAAATATGAGAATTTTTTTAAGAATTATGATCATACCATCATCTTATTTTATCATATGTATAGATCAAGTACTTTTATGTAATTTGCAGACCAATTACTTCTATCCAGTCGACGTAGTACTATGTCATCATAAAGTGTTTCTCATCCTAAATACATATTTTATCATCCTCAATGAACTGGTTCTTAGTAATGACTCACTGATGTTGTGCTGTACAACGCCTTGACTATGCTTCCTTCTATACAGATTTGTATGGCGTAAAAACGTACATGAGGAGAACTACGTTATAATTCATAATGTTTATTAATATATTTTATAGAAAGTGTAAATCAAAATATTAAATAAAAAGATAAATATTTGCATTGAAATGGATAAATATATAAATAAAGTAAGATTATACTACTCTGAAAAATTTAAAAAGAACATGAATATTATAGTGTATACGTGTGTGACAGTTTTAAGATAATTGATTTATAACAATAATATAATTTACCGCAAAAAGTGTGCAACGTGTACTTTACAAGCTTACATTACAACTTTAATTAGCTAGTTGTATTGCAATGATACTATCGGATTGCATGCTAAATGACGGGATATCAAATAACATAATTATGACAGATTCTTCAGAGATATAAGCTGTATTACCACTTATATCATCAAAGTAAAAGATCGTATTGTATTCATCTTTCCGTGGACGCAAGACTATAAGGAAGCTTCGCACATAACAAAAGCGAAGTTTTCTTTTACAGAAATTACTAGGTATATTTAGATTACTTCAGAAATTTTTATTTGATTTTTTCTCGAGCTGGATTACTAGAAACATATTAGCTATGTAGCACATCCAAATGACACAAGTGCCGCTAAATTATGTCAGTCTACGTATTTATATCTGTCGTGAGAATAGTAAGAGAAAAGAATGATGGTCATATCCTTCTGACATTTGGTGTGTAGGACAGAGGATGTTGCGCATGAACGTCATCCTGTGCTCGTATCTCGCTATTCCGCGTGATTAATTCGCGTTGACATCTGTTAATGACGCTAGTGTTCTAGCTGAATGTTTCAAAGAGTTTCTATTCATTATCATGATGAAGATATGATTACATGATAGAATGCAGTAAATCTGGAATTGTTTTAGCTTGTTCTAGTCAAAGTTTAGTATAATTTTAGAATATTTAGGATAACACTCAGGTATATAGCCGCTTTTATCGTACATCTCGCTTAATTTAATTTATAAAATAATCTCCCACAGAAAATTGAGATAATGATTGCAAATAAGTAGTCGTTTCTTTGTTAAACAATATGGCGATTTTATTGTCTCGCTCATCTTCTATCGGTAAAATAGAGAGCACGATTAGAAAGCAGCAATGAAACTTTCGCTGACAATCCGCGACTTGCGTTAATTGCTAAACGCTGAATAAAGCGCGATCTATCTTATTATAGTTCACTGAAACTGAGTTCAAGGCTACACACTTCCAAGTGCGAAGACCTCGGCATGAATTAATCAGAAATGAGATCATTCTTACTGTTACAGGTATTAAGTCTAAATTGTTTTTGAATATCATACGAACTACATCTTTAATCAAATATTTTTAATAGAATTATAAAGATAAAATATATATGTTACAATTTTTAAGAAAGAATATTTTATGCATCTTTGTTTTCTGACACAGATTTTGCAACGGAAAGTGCAGCTATTGTGCGAATCCTAATAGAACATGATATATCGTGTCGATGTAATCAAGAATAAATCATCGGTCCAATTTACTTTCGCGATTGCATATACGTGCATTTCGAAAATTAGATAATATACTTAGCAACAGCTAGCCGTATAAGCATTTGATTTAACACTTTGCTCAACCCTTTCATTTTCGATAACTTTCACCTAAGTGCTTGCAATCGACTTTTTATTGTAAAATCGATCGAATATGCTGGATAATGCGTACCCTTGTTTATTATAGTATCACTTTTACTGTGAAAATGTGTATTACCGTAAAGTGTTAAATTTATCATCAGCGACATTACGAAAGCGTGCCAATTTTACGCTCGAAATATCGTAGTGAAATTGACATTTCATTAAGATCACCTTTCAAGTGAAACCAATATTTTACGTAGTCATTACGCATATCGATATTGATTAGACATACAAAGTGACGAGAATAAGATATATAATCTGTATGAGATTTATTTAACCTTTTCAAGAACAATTCTTTCAAATTATAAATTGAAAGACAACTCAGATAGATAACGTAATAATGTGAAAGCATCTTGGACAAACATGACATGGAAAATAGCAATTAAAATCGTTATTTCAATCACAGTACAATCAGAATTAATATTTATTTTTTTCGGTATCATCTATAAAGATGTTGACACGCATCGGAGAACAATCTTATCTGAATTTAAAAGTGCCAATTCTCTGCGATTTCACGACGTGGCACGTGGTTCATAATCGGAGCGGAGAAAACGCCGCAGGTGAATAACACGTTCCTGACGTAACAACGTTTACTTATACACGTCGTGCACGACGCGACGCCGCCTTTCTTACTTTTCTAATTTCTTCTCGCGGAAGCGCCTTCACCGCGACACGGAAAATGGTCTGCCGTCGGGCGTCACCTCGTTAATCTCACCTCGTAAGAATTGCATGTTCGCGCACGTCCAGTTATGCTTGAGGCTGAAATGTGCGCTTTGCCAAGCATATTGTCCAACAGAAATGTTCATAGAAATGTAAATTTACAAGAATACTAAGTGATGAGACTTGAAATAAAGTTGTTAAGATTCTTTTAAAATCTATACATTCGTGTAAAAACAGATAATGCAAAATAATAATTTTGCTTACAATGTAATGTCTACATTTATACACTTATATGTCGACTGAGCGAGAATCGGCCCACTTAAAAAAACAGAAGCATCCAGATTCAAATAAATCTTGTAAGATCGTGAATCTCGTGATCGCATAATTGAGATTTTAAACGAGCATTCGCTCTGTTTATATCTACACATGAATATTTTAGTTTTATAGCCCGCATTTTGATTGTCGAAAGTGAATATTTCATCGGATCGGGAAAATAAACAGATAACGCAGCAAATTTTCGCATTGTTATTTTTCTTTCGATTATACTTACAAATAATACAAAAAGAAAACAACTTTAACGGAAAGACTCTTCTTTATAAAGATTTATGCGCATTTATCGTAATTATTCTTTATAAAGATTGATGAATCGCTAAGTAGCTGTTATGCATTAACGCTAACAAGTATTATTTACAATAGACAACCGCCGCTTCGAACCCATTTACAGCAACGACGTGATTGCGACATAGATCAATCTCATGTTAAGATTTCTCGAAAAAGGACTTTATTACAATTTCATTAAATCTAAAAATGATTTGATGTACATGTCAGATACTCTGTGTGATTGTAATTAACATTATTATAAAAGTGATTTTGCTTGTCGGCATATACAACTCACTACCGTTTCCTTCCCACACTTGATATACGTTTCCGCGAGTTATATAGCGCCGAGTCGCGAAACGCATTAAACTCGAATCGATTCTCACACTTGTGACAGAGAATGCAAATAGAAAGTTCGCGGCGGCTTTGGCGCGAATAGAATGTTGTCCTTACGGAGCAAACCACGCCAATAAGAGCGTATTGCGGTTTCCTCGACGGTCGGATCGCGGTGAACCTTACTCGCGGCAAACTTGCAAAATTCTACATTGCAAAAGACTGAGTATACTTCCTACCAACATCCGCGTATAAGATATATCAAAATTATTGTCCGAATTATTGTCTGAAAGCGCGAACGCTTACATTACGAAATTTAAAAACATAATTAAAAAGCTTTTTGCACAATATATTAAACTGATTCGAACATTTTTAATATGTTACGTTTTGTATATTTTAAGATAGAAATTTGCAGTAATTTTGATTGGTTTGGTGCAATTTGGTGTACAACAACTCAATGGATCAACAAAGGCATAAGCCATTCTGAACTGCCTTGGACGGATTTGATTCGACTAATTATTCTTTTCCGTTTAACAGCGTTGAACTCGCCTTTCATGCGATTCGATTCTGCATCGGACCGACGTTTTGTAATCGAGTCGTTCGAACATTATTACGTGGCTTATGGGATCGAACTTAAAAGGTCCGCGGCCGCGTGACGAGAATTTTGCTCGCGTCACGAAACTTCCATGGATATCTCTACGATAGTACAGTGTAGATACCTGCGAGAAATTGCCACGGGTAATACATCGTACATGCGTGCATGAGTATTGCGTCAGGTCGTTGGCTTTCACTCTCTAACATAAACGTACACGATACTAGGCTGAAAAGAAATGCTCTTGGGATCGGCCTGAGAAATAAAAAGTATTTCGTTCAATATTAATTCAAATAAATAAAATTTTCCTACTTTTACATTTGCTAGTTAATGACGATATTGATGCTCATTTGAATCAATCTTCTTGCTTCAAAAAGATACACGTGCGACAAAAAAGAAATCTGAGTAAAAGAATAATGGTAAAAAGATGAAAAAATTTTGTTACCAGCTACTATCGTGACTGTCATTATCCACATAATTACACAGATATATGAGCAATTTTCCCCATCAAGATTACACAGTTAATCGGGGACGTTAATTTCTTCAACCTTCTCGAGAAAAACAGATCGTTCACCGATTGCATCGTCAACGGGTAATATTATCATTCGCATCAAGCAGATGCAACGTGGAAACGCTCCGAGACACGCGTTGAATAATAAAGCAAAGTACACTATGTACATTTATATATAATTATCGAAGTACAAAAATACTTAAAGAATTTCTGTTAGAATAAACCAAAAATGACAAAAAGTTAGTAAAATTTACCTTTGAAAATTTCTTCTCAAAAGATCGTTTTCTGCGAGATCGAGGCAAAAATAAATCCGTGACTTTTATACGCTGTAATATTGGTTACTGCAACTATGTTTACACGTTTTTTCCGCGGATTAATATTACATATCATATATTACACACGCGCATTCTTCGTGTACAACGGATGCATCAAAACGTTCGTGTGTGTCATTCACTCGGCAATATACTTCATATATTTCAGCGCAATCACGTGATAATATATATATTATTATATAATATGCAAATATATATATATATATATACTTATATGTAATACCCTTCATGCGCATGGGTTAACATTACCGATTATTCGATTTACGCGCAAAATTCTCGACGGTTTTCGAGTTCGCGAGAGAAACGCTCGGAATAACACCGACGAGAAACAATTAGAAGATGTTGGACGAAAAAAAAATCCTTAAACATCATGTCTCAGATGGATTCAGTAATTATTAGCGGTATTACTACGAAGAAACTGATCGATCTGACCTACTGACAGGGCCGTAGTGGCGGAGGCTTTTAAAGGTGCGACGTAATAAAACGCCTGGGGTTCTCTCTGCGATTCCAACAGCTGAAGTCTGTGAGACGTCTGTTGTTGTTGTTGCTGCTGCTGGCGACGTTGTTGTTGCGCGTATAGCTGCTGGGATTGCTGCAGCAGCTGCGCTTGTTGTTTCCTGTAGAGTACTTCCTGAGGCTGGGCTACGGTCGGAGCGGGCGCGGACTGGGCCTGCTTGTAGACCGGACTCGGACGCTGGGCTTGGAGCTGTTGCAGCTGCTGCAGATTGAGCAGGGACTGGGGCTGGGCTACGAACGGTTGGAGTTTGTGACTGAGACTAAAGTCACCTACGGTCTGAGGCAGTGACTGATAAAGCTGGGTATTGTACTGACCGGTCGCGGGATCATATATGAGCTCCGACTGGTAGATGGGTTCGGCGGCGGCTGCGGGGGCTGCAACCGGTGTCTGACCGGTCAGCTTACCTCTCGAAGACGAGGCGGTTTGGGTGGCTTGAGGTCTCGCGGGAACGGCGGCAGTGGCGGCAGCGGCGGACACATGAGAACCGAGTGAGTTCACGTAACGTTCGAGCTCGGCGGCGAAGTCAAGATGAGGCGTGGCGGTCGTGGTGCGCAGTTGAGACGTGGGGTGAGTTTGAGTATACAGAAGATTGTCAGGGCGTTCGGTGCTACTGGGAGAGACATATTGCGCAGCTACTTGAGCGACATGGGGTCTTGGAGTGATCGCGACTGACTGGGGTCTAGGATGACGAGTCACCGGTCTGCGAGTAGTCGTTTCGAGCGACTGATAGACAGTCGAAGCGACCGTAGGCTGACTACGAAGGGCGGGAGCTGCAGTGGTTTGATATTGGGCTGCTGGGGTAGAAGCTAGTCTATAAAGAGACGGGCTAGGGGACGCCGAGGACTCATAAATGGCGCTAGAAGGTGTGACCTGCACTAAGGTCGTGGGTCTTCTGAAGGCTGAAGGTCGCACTTGAGGCTTCAGGTCTTCGTCAGTCAGCTCCTGGCTGGCGTCATCGTCCAATTGATACTCCGTCTGGAATATGGTAGTAGGAGCGCGGGTGGTTGATGGGTGATAAGTAGGTCTCACAGGACGAGGTACAGGTCTGACGGAAGGATAATTTGCTGGTCCAGAAACATCATCCTTCTCTTCTTCTGGTATCTCTTCCTCTTCATCCTTGGGCGCATTCGGGTCGCAGGGATTGCCTGAGACATAGGTGAATTCTCTCTTGTTGCCATCCGGATCAATGTAACCGTATTTGCCGCGTACGACGCAGTCGGTGCCACGAGTCTCTTCTTTGAAGGAACCGTCGGCTGCTTCATAACCGAAGGTAAAGGACCCGTCGTCGTTGACCTTGTTGTAATTCCTGATCGTTTGTACTGGCGGTGGTTTTGATGGGTGCAGCGCGTCCTTCGAACGTGGCGAAGGAAGCGCGCGAGTGCGTGGCTGATAAACTGCTACGCTGTCAAATTCGTCCTCAGCGGCCTGGTTATCGTTTTCCTCGTAGTATACTTGTGGCTCTGTCACGCGAGGCCGAATCTGCACTCGCCTCGTTTCCGTTAGAGCGAACAGACACGCCGGGATTACCTGATAATAGAAAATATTTTATTACGCTGGACAGTTCTTAACACTAGTGTGTTAGTATATTATTATTATTATTGTTATTAAAATAAGAAAGTAAAAACCAAAAAGCCAAAGGTCCTAGGTGTAGGTGGACGTTAAATTAAAACAGCAGTAAATGCAGTTAGTGG